>CAJHQQ010001787.1:0-82517 GCA_905132885.1 Moricandia moricandioides
AGCTGGATGTGAGATTATCCCAGCCGGATCTACGTGTAACAGCTGAAGCCACTTGCGAGAAACCGAGCCTCAAAAACAGGACTTTCCTCATCCTATACCTTTGACTTCTAACAAGCTTTGGTTACAATAGAGGCTGCCTCATCAGGCCGTGCTCCGTTGTACTGAACCGGGAAGGTGCACACATGTGAGAAGATTCCCCATTTCACAGCTTCATACACATAGTCCTTTGTTCTGATGGTTACATGTCGAATGGGTTCATAAGATGTGTCGTCATGTGAGAGCATGGAAGACTATGGGACAACGTTCAGTGAGTGCTGCGAAGTGGAGTAGCTAGATGATATCTTCATCTTGCCGCCTACATGAATAAACGTAGTCTCCGTTACTCGTCGCGTCACACACGATCATCACTCTATCACAGCGATTTCTCCGAGAAGTTAAAAATTAAAAACAAGAATGTGAAGAAGCACATGTACGTACCTTTGAAGTGCTGACATATAGTTTTTAGGACCCGATCAAAGAGAACTGAAATGTTGACGGAGAACTTTGGTTTCTGCGTAGTGTCCACAGAGGGAGATCTACACATCCGACTGAGAGCCGATTGGTGTGTGGAACTTAGTAAAAACTCAAGATAACTGATGTTCAACTGTTCATCGCGTGCTTATCTAAAAACAATTAATATACAAACTTGTGTATCCATCGCTGATAAGCCAAACTTTAATACTGCAAAAAGACCAAGAATGCTCACATCTAAGGTATAAGCTTCAGTTGCATGACGAAGATAATGCCTCGTTCTGGATGACTCACTCAAGAGAGTGCAAAGTGATCGGGAACAAAGCACATAGTATATGGCGTGGGAGAGTCGGTGATAGTGCGGTTGAGAGCCAAAGAGTCATGATTTGGTGTCCCATATCATACATCCTCCTCTAAAATCTACAAATTACTACAAAGTGCTCACCATATCTGGAGGATGCAAAAGCTAGTAGCGTCGTATATCAGGGTTTCAAACTAAAGAACGAAACCCAGTTAAGATAGTGTGTAAGGCATCTTGACACTCGTTCATGTGGAGTAGCATGATAACAGGACGACTAAGAGAGGAACCAAACTGTGAATGCAACCCCAACTGGATAGGACTCTCCTCCTACAGACCCATCAAAACATTTCAAGTTTTGCATTGCGAGAAGTGCAAATGAGTGAGAGTGACAACTTCTTAACACTGTTTTCCTTGGTTAGAGGTGCTTTCAGCAGAAAACCTTTTGTTAGCCAATTGCTTCAACTGTTTCTGGACTTGTCAGGATCATGAGTCGAGTTACGCAGCTGCTTTCAGGTAAATAACATCTTTGCCTCCCATAGTAACTCCAGCAACTATATGAGTACCGTACTTTTTCAATGAACCTGCAACAAAAAACACCAAAAAAACTCCAAATTTTACCCAATTGCTACAATTATTTCTGTGTTAAATGATGGAAGGAGCTTTTAGGGTTTGAGAATACTTCTAATAACTTTATCAAAAAGTCTTGATTTAGGTCTGGAAAATATTATTTTCATGTTATTAAGCTCGTTTAGAAATCATTTGCATTAATAATCAAAAAACTGACTAGTGAACAATACAAAAAACCTATAGACAAAATTCCCACTACTAAATAATTTTAAAAGTGAATACCATAAGATAACCTAAAAAAAAAATTGTCACAATAAGACTTTATTAAAGAAAATGATCTAAATAAATTTTATTAAAAAGTGGAAAATATACATTTATACTCTTTGATTTAACTAATCTAGACTTGACATTTACAGTATAGGGTGAAGTTTAAAATTAAAAAAAAAATACTCCCTCCGTTTAAATTAGATGATGTTTTAGGAGGTTTATGTTGTTTCAAAATATAAGATGTTTTGAGATTTAAGGTAACTTTTTGAAGTTTTTAAGGTTAACTTTAAATTTTATAAAACTGTTCAACCAATAATAATTTTACAGTCTTTATTATAATTTGTGGAATGATTTTTAAAATTCTATCCGGTAAAATACTTTTAGATAAATGAAATTTTTTAATCTTTGTGCATTATGCAAAACAAATCTATTAAGAAACGGAGGAGAGTATATTTAAAATTTTTCAAAATAAAAAAATATTTAGTCTTTTTGTTCTTTGAAATTCTATTTGTGACAAAACTTAAAAGTATCAATTTGAGAGATTTGTCCGTTTGAAAAACAATTAAATCTATCTATTCTACTCTAACGGTTATTTCACCATGTACATACCAGCAAGTGCAGCAGAATCCCAAGAAGAAGGAACATCACGTTTCACTTCATCACGGAGTGTCAACTGCGACCTAACGAGGGCTACTTTGTACAAGCTAATAAACCACCATCGTAAGCAAGTGTCTTCACAGAGCTCGCATCTTTTTGCCAACCTTGTCTTAACTCGAACATCGCATTAAAATCCCCGATGGAATCTTTCCCAACAGACCATATCTTGATTGATTTCTCCGACATCTACACAACCGACAAAACATTTAATGCACTTTTTTTGTCGGCTAAATTTAATGCATTTATAATCAAGATTTGATACTTATTTTGTTTCAAAATTATTGGTTTTTAAGGTTTTTGCAAACCCATTAAGAAATCACAAATTTTTATTCAATCTACACTCGTTTGTCTAAAAACAACAATAATTTTCACTAACTCAACCAATAAAAAATATACCCGAATTATTGTTGAATTTGTTAAAAAAAATAAGGAATTTTATTACTATACATAAAACATGATAACTTGTGAAAGAAGTTAATGAAGGAAACCTGGTTAAAAGAAAGCAAATCGGAGCTGAGACGAGTGCGTTCGTCTTATCGCACTTAATCTCGAGCTGGAGACGTTGTTGACGACGATCCCTCCAGGGAAAACAAGGTCTCGTCTCGGTCCGGTCGGGTCAATTACGAGGAGGCTAGAAACCATCGGGTGTGGATTTACAAGCGGTGAGACGGATATCGGGGTGAGATCATAGCCTGATCCGATCACCGATACTGCTTTCTCGGCGGCGGATTGACGTCGAGGCGGGAGGTACTAAGACCCATCCGTTTTGTTCATGGGATTGGATTGTAGAAGGAGAGACAAAAGATTGTGGGGTGGCGTGTCAATGCTTTTAGTCAACAACACGACATTAGTTCGGTTTTTAAGTGTGCAATAGGAATAATGTTAAGAAAATGTTTTTTTTTTTTTTAAGATTAGATGATATTTGACGGAGACAATGTAGATCATTAGTTTGTAGTTTTAATGTATCTGTCCTTGATGTATCTTTAAGAATTAAATTATTTTTTAAAAAACAGTATTTTTATAACTTATTAAATAAAGTTTAAAATAATGCTGTAGAAGTGGCACATTTGGTCCATTCGCTCCTTCTCGTCCTTCAATGGTGTCGTCACATCCATGTTGAGTCTTGACTCATGGAGTTAACTTCTGTTGCTTCTGTGAGGTTCTTTAGACTCGGGGTACTGCTTCCATTGAGGTACCATCTAACGTCCTACAAATGGAACAGCTACAGTCAGTTAGCGGAGGGGCGAAGACGTTAGAGGCAGACCACTAGAAAGTGGTAGTAATGGACTTGATACAGAACGTTATACACCCACCAACACATAAAGATATAGCTCACTAAAAACATGTTGATTTACTATAAAGACACCATTAAAAAGTTCTTTAGACTATTCCCGAAGGGCAATAAATTCTAGCGTTTGACACTCACTAAAACAACGTAAGGTACTTTGATCCCCACCCACGACTAACCATTTTCTTAAAACTTTTTTTAACCACCACCACATAAATTTAATGATAATCTACCGTGTGCGCGAGACCCGCATATCTACTCTCTTTCGAGCGTGAGACGTGCTAAATCGAGTGATGTCTCGATCCATGGTATGGTTGACGGAGTTAACGAACGTACTATGGTCTTTGATTTGTGAGACTAACTAACACGAAGACATGTTTATTTTAGCTCTAAACTTGATTTGACTCTTAGTTCAAGTGAATATTTACTAAAACACAAGATATTCTTATCTATCAATCTATATTTTCTTCTAACTGTCCTACCTTCGTCAAATATTGGCTCTCGCATCTCTTTATAGCCTCCTGTGGTCCTGTTCGCCCTAGTTCACAGTCTGTTTTCTTTTTGGGGCCGGCTTCCTCATGGGCTGACTGTCCTGCTTGATCAAACGGACTGCTGGCTAACCGGCTTAGTCGGCTTGCGACTTCCGACCTCGCCTCATACTACGGACGTCTAATCCGTACGATCAACGATAGTCGGCTGGAAGCCAAGCCGTCACCCTTCGTTTGTAGTCAGGCTCGTGGGCCCTCTCGTCGCCTGATTCTTTGGGCTGACTTCTCGCACGATGGGCCTTGAGGAGGGATTATAATCCATCTCCAACAGTAAGCTAGTTCGTTCGAAGTGGGAGCGACCGAACTTCGGACGATTTTTAGTATCTGGTTCGGAGGTGAAGGGAAGGCGGTAAGAATCGGCGATCAGCGAGCAAAAAAGGCTGGGAGCTGAGGATGCTTCGCCTTGCGCTGTTGAGGTTGCCAGTTTGGTCGTCAAGATGCCTCTACAATCTCGTCCCACCGAGATGGAAGTTTGGTCGCCAAAGTGCCTTATTGAAACCGGTTAAGGTTTGGTCTTCTGTAGTGACTGGTCCCGACTAGGGGAAGCGGGAAACGACGTTTATAGGCCCAGTAGGCCAAATAGGGTAATGATGATGCGACTCTAGGGTTCCCCTCTTCTTTTCTATAAATAGGAGGGGACGGTGCCCTCCCCTCTATTCTTCTTCGCGATCTCAGGTATTCTCTTTTCCCTCTCTTTCTATTTTCTCTTTCTACGATCTTCTTCTTGCTCATTCGTGATGAGAAACGACTCGGCCGGAAGTTCTCTACGGCGAGAAGGGGAAGGCCGTCGCTTCTTCTCCGGCGACCGACTCAGAGATGCCGGGAGGTGCGTCCCCGGCCGTCGATCCCTCCTTGCCCATCGGATGCTTTGAGAGATATGATCGGTCTGGATCTATCTCAGAGACTCCTGGTCGCAGAGGCGGAGAGGATGCACCGCGGCGACGACGATGGTTCATCCGATGGCTGACGAAGGGGAGCCCGATTGGCCGTTGGTAAACCGGCGGGGGTCCTATCAGGGGTGCGCGTAATTGTGAGCGACGGCCCTACGTTTTCCAGATGATGAATCTCTGTACCGATCAAGTACCACGACATCGGGACCTCGAACGTTTGCCCGCACTGATCCGAGTCTCAGTTCGCCAGTCAGTGGTCAAAGGGCAGGACTGAGACGTTCGCGGCACTTGTCACGGTCGGAAAGCGTGAAGGAAGTCCTGAGGGCGAGCGGTGGTGCTAGGGTTACATTCATAATCCCAAGGAACGACCAACGACCGTTGGACTCCTCCAAGGGGCTACCAGTGCGTGTACGAGTCTCTATTTCAAAAGGATGTGAGGCTATGGTTTCCCATCCCGAGCTCGTGACTTCGTACTGCTTCCGTCGGGGGTGGCGATCTCTCAGATGATCGTCGGTACATGGCGCATTGCGGTCGCTCTGATGGTAATGGCTGCTGAAGCTGACGTGTCAATGAGTGTGAGGGTCTTTGAAGAAATGACGATGACCAGCGCCCAACCGAACGGCCTATTTTCATTGAGGGATGAGGCCCGGTTTGAACATCTGGGTCGGTCACCCCGAACAAGACTCCTAATTGGGAGCGGTCGTACTTCTACGTGAAGAGCGACGAAGCGGCCTTCGAAGAGCCTCCCGACGATAAATACCGCCGTTCGATGCGAGCTCTAGGCTTTGGTTAGATCGCCTCAGCAGAGTGATTTTTGATCGAATAACCGACTAACCTCCTTTTTGTTTTTGTCTTTTTTCATTGACAGTCACCCATCCTTGCACGAAGCGTACCCCGAGGATTTCTTCCCGAACGCACTCAAAATCGCGGCTCTAAGTCAGGAAAAGTGGGCTAGTATCACTCGCAAGCGGATTCAGAGGAATCAAGAACGTATTCGGAGAGGGTGATTCCGCCTTCTCTTTCTTTTTAGCCCTAGTTTTCTTTGTCTTTTTGCTGAGTGTCGGTGCCCCTCCCCTTTTTAACTCGCAGTTGACTGGGTATCCAACATCCCCTGCGAGCAACTCGCCGGTCCGAGACTTAAGCTTGTTCCGGAGGAGTTTGCTCGGTCAGAGACGTAGAAACAAAAGGAGGACAATGAAGGACATCCCTAATTTCAGCTCGCTGCTCGAGGACGACCTCAGGGGGTCGACCTTCTTGACGTTATCCTCTATCTGTGCTAGATGCCATGGAAGCACAGCCGGCCGAGGGGGAGACGACTGTGGAAGAAGCCGAACCGGAGGAGGCCTTATCTGGAGAAATTCCAAGAATAGTGCAGCCCAGGGCTGACGGTTCGCTCAATGATGCCCAGTCGCCGGCAAATCCACAAAAAAGCGACCAAGACAACCCTAAGTATCGTTAGGGATGATCCTTCAGAACCAGCGGGGGAGGTTACTTCCGGGATGAACAACCCTTTGAAGAAGAGGAAAAGAAGAAGAAGAAGAAGAGGAGGAGGAGGAGGAAGAGGCTGCCGAGGTGACCGAAACCGGTTGCGAGGAAACCTTGCTCGCTCACAGAGAAGCTGAGGGCCTGGTTCGCCTGCGAAGCTCGCACGGAGGGAGCTTACATAAATCGTGAGGGACCGGATGCTCCATTACTGATGACGTAATTCCTCGTTCGGCGGAGCGAGGGGCAGCCGAGGTGGGGGTGAATGATCCCAAAGCGCGCTCGACCGCCATCTCCCACAACGTTAACTTCCGCTATTCGGATGAGGCGACCCCCTTAATCAGCGATGCTCATGGCCTGCACCGAACTGCTTCGCCAGGTTAAAGGAGGGTCTAGCAGACATGCGGAAGTCGGCGACTTCTCTTCTCGGGAGCTGTATATGACGCAGCCCGGAGTGCTCTCCTGGTCGTTGCTCTCGTTGTTCTGTTAGATTTGCTTCCTTGTCCCATTATAGTTTTTGTTTCTTGCAGTCTGAAGGCCGGTGGAACCATTTGGTCGCAAGAATACGACCGTGCCCTGAAACAGACGGTAACCAAGCTGAAAATCTCTGAGAAGGATGCGGCTCTTTGAGAATCCCTTTGATCCAAACCAACTCGTTTGTAAGCTTCATCATGGCTCTAAATTCTGCTTCAACACTTGAATATAAAACCACCTTTTTCTTCTTTCTTTTCTTGGTAACAAAATTGCCTCCAATGGAAGTACAATAGCCAGTGGTCAACTTCCTATCATTCATATCTCTTGCCCAATTAGCATCACAATAACCAACCACTTCTGTGTTACCATTGCACCCCATCCATACTCCTTGAGCAGGAGCTCCACTGACATACCTAAGTATTCTTTCCACCATTTTCCGGTTATGAACCATTGGCACTTTCATATGCTGTCTCACTTGGTTCACAACAAAACAAATATCAAGTCTAGTAATGTTCAAATATATAAGCTTACACACTAGTCTTATATATTTCTTTGGATCATCAAATGATGTGTCTTCATACTTCCCTTTACGTAGGATCTCATAACCATCTTCCAATGGAGTCTTGGCTGGTTTTTCTCCAAGCATACCTGCTCCATACAAACGATCAAGTGTGCACTTTTATTTTAGGATAAGAAGAGCCACTCTTTAGAGCGACATACTTAGTTCCAAGAAAGTACTTTAGCTCACCCGAATCCTTAATCACAAATACATATTTCAAGTAAGTTTTTTTATTTATATACCTTCTTTATCACTACCTGTGATGATGATATCATCAACATACACAAGGATGACTACTATTCCTTGCTGGCTGGTGAGAGTGAAGAGGGTGTGGTCTGCCTCAGGTCGCATAAAGCCCTTTCCATTCAAGGTTGTGTTGAGCTAGTGGTACCATGCCCTTGGTGATTGCTTTAAACCAGAGATATCCTTCTTGAGTCTCAACACATTGCCTGAGCTGACTAGGTGTTCTAAACTAGGAGGGGGAGCATAAATACTTCATCTTCTAGTTCCCCTTGAAGAGAGGCATTCTTCACATCCATTTGCCATTAGTCCCAGTCCAAGTTAGTAGCAGTGAGATGATGATTATGATGATATGAAGCTTTGCTACTAGAGAAAAGGTATCAAGGTAACCTTCTCCATAAGTTTGAGTGAATTCCCTTGCAACCAGCCTTGTTTTATTTCATTCTGCTTTCTCATTGGCTAGATACTTAATGGTAAAGATTCATCAACTTGTCACTGCCTTATTCCCTTTTGGAAGCTCAGCCTCATACCAAGTGTCATTGTCTATCATTGCCTTGTTTTCATGACAAATAAATTCTTTCCATTCCTCATCCTCCATTGCTTCTTCATAGGATCTTGGTATGTACTCTTGATTCAAGTTCTCATGAAGACCTGATCCTTCTCTAGATATTGAGTAAGAGATCATGTGTCGTAAATAGAATGAGCTACTGGATTGGCATTGTAGTACACCCTTGTGTTCCTTATTCTAGTGCTTCTCCTTAATGGCTGCACCGGATCTTTTTCAGCCTCATTCTCATTGGCTTGAGACTGCTCTTGGTCTTTCTCGATTATAGTGCTTCTCATTAATGGCTGCACCTGATCTTCTTCAGCCTCATTCTCATTTGTTTGAGACTTATCTTGGTTTTTCCTGACTCTAGTGCATTTCATTAACACATGATCTTCTTCATTTCCATTTTGATCATGTACTTCAGAACCTTTTCTATGTAATGTTTCCTCTGGTTCTGGTTGGGTTCCCCCCTCATGATCAAGACGGATGTCTTCTTCAGCAGTTGCAACTTCTTGGGTAAGTGCTTCTTGACATGGGGTGTGTTTTTATTGTTCTAGCAGGGTATAAATATCTTAAAGAATTAACTATTAAATTAACCCTCACTCCTAACACACAAAACAATACTCTTTCCAAGAGAAATCAGGTGTAATACTTAAGGATTGAATCCACAGAGAACAATCACACACAATAGATTTCTTATTTCTAAAAACTAAGCTAGGTGATTATATATATATATATATATATATATATATATATATATATATATATATATATTGTAACAAGTAATTGGCTAAGGAAATATTTCTTATCAGAAGGTGTAGATGCAATATGGAAATATGCTAGTAATGTAAATATGAAAGTATGCTAATAATGTAAATATGGAAATATTCTAATAATCTAATTAGATGTAAATGTAAATATGTTAGATCTAGGGTTTCATGCTTCATGAATTATAGGAAATAAGATGCACAAATATGTAAATATTCTAGAACTCAAATATTAACTATTCTAACCCTTTTAACTCCAACTATCGTATGCGAGTAAAAGGAAAGACCATCGATCGACGGATAAGGCCTGATGTCGATCGATGGTGAAATAAAAAGTAAGTTTGAACAAGATTTGATATGTTCACCAAGCTAATTAGACAAGCTCTCTCATGCGCCTAACAACCTAGTTCAATGGAGCCTAATCTGGCACAGAACCTACTCTCGTAGTCGTCCATGTCCTACTTTCGAGATCCTAGTTAGCTACTCTAGAATGCAAGCATTAAGCATAAATCAATTGATGGATATTAAATTAACTAACAATCCTACTTTTGGGCTAATCCACGATTGCTATCATACAACCCTAAATCTAATAGGTAACTACTCAGACATAATCAAAGTAAGAATAATAATCTGAATATAATGCATAGATAAAACAATAAAAATATCAAAAGCGAAGACTCACATGATATCTAAGTATAATTGTCACCTTACTCAATTGCAGCCACATCCTATCAAGTCAAACACAGAGAAACTTTATATACCATATCCTAGTATAACAACCAATTCTATTCTACCAACAACTTAGAGAATACTAATGTTACTCGCCCATCTACTTATTTCATTTATTTGCATAAAATAAAAGTGCAGGCTTTACCTTGGGAGTATCGATCAAAGGATATATGGACTCTTACCTCTACAAGTATCTGAACACACATGTAGCCTTCTTTGATTCCTTTCCTCTCTCTCTTCTCACTTCTTCTGGGTCAATGTCTCCCTTCTTTTGAGGGTATCATTTTATTTTTTTAATTGACTGAGATATTTGGATAGGCTTCCATGACTCAAGCCCTAATGGTTTTTGTCACCAGATCATGTTCACTTCTTTTTGACATTTATCTTTTTCTAGGATCATATGAATCAAGCTTTAATGGTTGTAGCCAACAAATCCTGTTCGACCCCCTTTTTTATCTGAAGGGGATAGAGAGGGGAATCTGAAGCACACAAACTTTTACTTTCCAAACTTGCAAAAGGAATACGATCTAGTGTATACCAAATCCCAAAGCAAGCAAATATTGTCATAACTAGAGTTGGGAATCAGCTTTGATTCCTTAAAACTTTCTAAGCAAGTGTGATATAGTGACATGATGATCCACTTCGGTATCTCTAGTAATCTATGCAAACAACCTTCTAATAATGGTGCTAAAGTGTGGTTAGTCAATAATAAATTTTGATCATAGTCCTCTTCTTGACTCGATAAATCTTTTTGAAAAGCTTATATATAGATAGTAAAACTCAAAAACAATAAAATAGCGTTAGCGAACCTCCCCCAGACTTAAAATACATTGTCCCCAGAGTAATCCGCCCCGGATTGTTTAGAAAAAATTAAATCATAAGTAAATAGCTGAAGTATAGAACTTGATACCTCTATTTCTAAGAGACTGTCGATTGATGGTGGGCGGGTTTGGTCGATCGATTGTCGCGATCCACTAACGACCGATGGTGCCTATATGGTGTCGATCGATGGTTATTTAAACTGTATGTAAAAAAGCGAAGTAAAACTCGAAATAAATAGTAGTATAAGCGAAAACTAAGTAAAAACTTACTAAAAAGTGGGTTGCCTCCCACGCAACGCTTGGTTATAGTCATAAGCTCGACGTTTTGAATTTTTTGACTAGAATGGAGGTGGGTCAACACTTGGAAAACAAGTGTCTACATCTTCTTTGCTCTTCTGAAACCATGTACCAATGAAGCTTCGCATTGCTTCATCTCCTCTGGCTTTCTCATTCTTTATGATCTCCTTAGTAACCTCCACTGAATGCATTCTCCTTTGAAGATTCTCAATACAGCGCTGGAGCATTTTAAGTCTGGCAGCTGTAGTGTCTGATATATCCTCCAATTTTTGAGAAATATCTTCTTTCACCAGGCTCTAAGAAAAAGCAATCTCATTAGATCTTTCTTCTAATTGTGTTTCTGCTGCTCACTTCTGTCTATCGAAATCAGTATCGATAGATGGCAAGATGCTGCCGTTGATCGATGTCACTCTATTAGGTCCACTCGCATGCTGTCTTTGAACAGTATCCAAACCGGTGAGGCACTTTTCTATAGGATAATAGACATCATCAAGCCTCTTGTAGAAATCGTCTAATGACCTCTCTTGAGCTTTTTAGATCTCATTAACAATGTCTTCAATCTCTGCTCTGATGAATGTCTTTGGTTTCTGCCTAGACATACAGATCTTTGCTGCATGTTGAGGTAAACATATGTAGTTGTAGTCAAACATAGTAGTTCTCTCTAGAACTGCCCTGATATATGCTTCTTGCACATTCACAACTATTCCCTCTAGAGCTCGTGCATTACCATTCTCATCCTTCTTTTATCAAAATAATTGTTTTCTGCAATCAACATCAAAAGCTCTCGTTCCATACTCTATGCGACCGTCTATCAATAGGGGATTTATCCAACCGATTGGTCTTAGAGTTTGTGAAGTAAAGGGGTTATATGTACAAAATTTGTGGACTCCTGTAATAACGGTATCGATTGATGCATTCTTCTTGTTGTCGATCGATGGTTGAGTTTGATTGGCTCATGCTTCTGCTCCTTGTTTTCGATCGATGCTGGTACCGGTGCGTCGATCGATGGCTGTTGCTGTTGTCTAAATTAATTTTCTGATCGTTCACCTAATAAGAGCGTCTGCTACATCCTCCTTAGGTAGAGTTATTAATCTACCATAAAGATCTCGTGCCCGTCCTTATGTTTCTCTGAAAATCCCAAACTCATCTGGTCTGAGATAACCAGCTTCTGTATCTTCTGCTCCAAGTAAATGTTCTGGTTTTCGTTTGATGTTGTTTGATGGCCAAGATAGGCCGATTATTTATGCTGGATTTCCCACTCTCGCGTTCATTACCCAGCCATCTTCTTCTTCCAGTGCCAGGCTGTCAGATTCAATCAGCTCTTCCTCTTTGTAATCTGCATTGTAGTGTTCGTAAACTCTACCATATCTCTGGTAAGCCGGATTGGTCTCGATCGATGGGGTATGTGGACCGTTGATTGATACTCGATAATCAGACTGGTGACCAAAAAGGTTTCCTTCTCCATTAGCCATTGTAAGTATGTCTGCCACATCTTCCTTTGTGACATGTAGAATTCTGCTATCCATAGATCTTGCATTACCATATGGATCTCTCATAATACCGAACTTATCTGGTTGTAGATAACCATATTCTCTTTCGCGTTCTGCAGCTGAATCATGTTTAGTTTCTTCTTCGTTCCCAGTATCGATCGATGGTGTATGGTCGTCGTCGATCGATGTCGATTTCCCAGGTTGGTGGAAACATGAAAAACTCATTCCTCTTCAATAGCAAGCCCTCGGTACTCAGTTGTTTCTTCATCTTTGTAGTCTTCGTCGTACTCGGGGTAGGCTGTGTTATAATTGAAGTCTCCATTTTAGGTGTTAACTTGTCTGGATGCTTGATTGTCGATCGATTCGATAGGGAGGGTGTCGATCGATTGTTGAACTGTAAGGCCGTCGATCGATGTTTTGGGTGGGGTGTCGATCGATGCTCGTTCTTCTGATTCCTCACCAAACTCGTAGTCACAAAAGCATGTGGCCACAAGCTCTGCATCATTGCAAAATATCGTGAGGGAAATTTTATTCTTATAAATTTCATAATACACATTATGATCAATCAAGGAAAGGCACAACTTGTTTGTCTGCATGTCACAGATAGCTCCTACGGTGGCCATGAAATCTCTTCCAAGTAACAGATAAGAGTTCCAATTGATCTTGATATCCATCAGATGGAAGTCTATTGGGTCTAAGACGGCCTGAATTAGCAGTGGGACATCTATGCATATACCTCTTGAGTCTACTCTAGAGCAATCCACAAAGATGAAAGAATCACTGGAAGGCTGCACTCTGATGTGCAACTTCTCTGCTATAGCTCTGGGTATGATGCTCACTGAAAATCCGGTGTCGCATAAGGCATTGGGAAACTTGTGGTTTTTGATCAGACATGACACCACAAACTTCCCAGGATCACTTTTCTTCTTCAGAATGATCCTTGGCTCTCTTCTAGGATGATCCTTGGTAGCCTTATCAACTATCATACTGGGTAACGTCGATCGATCGTACGATCTCTACGTTGATCGATGCTCAAAAATCTTGAATTTATCAAATCAACATGAACCGTCGATCGATTCTCTCTGGTCGGTATCGATCGATGCGTGTGCAAACTGCCTAACAAACTCGGATTTCCTATTTGAAATCCTTCCTCTTGTGGCTTCTCTTTCTTGACTTCTACCCAAAAATCATCATCAATCACAACATTGACGTGATGTTCCTGCCCAGATTCTTCCTTCTCCTTGACCATAACCCCGTATCTCGTAAGGGTTTCACTCCCCTGAGTCACCTGATTTCCAGCTTTTCCACACGGGTGTCAAGATCTTTGACTTTTATGTTTAGGTGGAGGTACATGAAATCTAACTTGTCATTGAAATCCACAATCATCTTCTGCTGTCCCTCCAGTACCTTGTCAAACATAAATTCAATCCATGGTCTTCTGATTGACCTTGAAATCTCCATGCTTCTGGCAGCTTGCGCATTAGCTTCAGGTTGAGCTAATGCAGCGTCTGCTTCTTCTGTTTATGTATCAAGGATTACAGCCCCCTGATCATCTATCTTTTGACATGCTGCACTACACAGATGACCGTTGAGGTCATGCAAGTCTCCATTCTCATTATGAACCACAATTATAAGCGCAACCATCTGAACTTGTCTGTTGTCGTCGATCGATGCAGATGAGTTGCTATCGATCTTCTGCATCGATCGATGCTAAGTGATCAATTTCGGTCAATGCTAGAGTTCTGATGTCGGTCGATGTTGTCCGTAAAGAAGTGTTGTTCGACACTAAGTAGGTGCCGTAGATCGATGCTTGTCATGTTTTTTTATTGCGGATCCTACGCTCGAGTTGTTGTGGGTATGAGAACAGTAATTCTTGTCCATTGTTGCTCATGGTACTCTTTTGCATGCACCCTAAAAAAAAAAGAAAAAGAAAAATCAGTAACTTGAAAGTAACAACGAACCTAGACTAAATCCTAGAAATTAAATCTAATGGGGATCAATGTTCCCCGGCAACGGCGCCAAATTTGACATGGGTGTGTTAACTATCAAATTAACCCTTAATCCTAACACACAAAACAATACTCTTGCCAAAAAGAGATCATGTGTAGTACTTAGGGATCGAATCCACAGAGAGCAATGGCACACAATAGATTTCTTATTTCTAAAGACTAAGCTAGGTGATTATATATATATTGGTAACAAGTAATTGGTTTAAGGAAATATTCCTTTTTAGAAGGTGTAGATGCAATATGGAAATATGCTAGTAATGTAAATATGGAAGTATGCTAATAATGTAAATATGAAAATATGTTAATAATCTAATTAGATGTAAATGTAAATATGTTATATCTAGGGTTTCAAGATTCATGAATTATAGGGGATAAGATGCAAAAAATGTAAATATTCTAGAACACAAATATTAACTATTGTGGCCCTTTTAACTCCAACTCTCGTATGCGAGCAAAAGGAATGACCGTCGATCGACGGCTAAGGCATGATGTCGGTCGATGGTGAAATCAGAAGGAAGTGTGAATGGGATTTGATATGTTCACCAAGCTAATTATACCAGCTCTCGTATGCACCTAACAACCTAGTTCAATGGTTCTATTCTAGCACAGAACCTACTCTCGTATTCGTCCATGTCCTACTTTCGAGATCCTAGTTAGCTACTCTAGAATGCAAGCATTAAGAACAACTCCATTGATGGATATTAACTTAACTAGCAATCCTACTTTTGGGCTAATCCATGATTGCTATAATTCGACCCTAAATCTAATAGGTAACTACTCATACATAATCAAAGTAAGAATAAAAATCTGAATATAATGCATAGATAAAATATTGGGATTCCAATACAAATCTCCCTAAAGAATTATGAATCTTCTCCCTAAATAAATCCTAAAACTATGATGGAGTGATGGTTCACACACACACCGCACACACTCAGCCTCCACACAAACACTAAACCTTCACACACCCACTAAGCACACACACCCTTTTTGGTGTCATATATAAAGTATAAATATAAAACCCTAAAGTCTAGGTCAAAACTCGTCCAGGGTTAATCTTGTGTCATGTCTCTAACTTGGGCTTGAAATCGTTTGTCTTCGAATTGGTCATCGATCGATGTCAGATGTGCAACATAGATCGATATTGGTCATTTAACATCGGTCGATGCCGAGATAGTGTCGTCGATCGACGACAGTCTTGTACTTCGACTCTCACAATGATCAGCTACGGATTATTCTCCTCTAAATGCTCCAAAAGCACGAAATATCTCCATATATCTCCAAAACGTGCATGGAACTGTACAGAACTTAAAACATAGTCTAGACACATATAATAGAGCCTATAACATGGCCTAAAACTAATAATAAATAGGCTATATCAGTTTTCTTGCCTCTTCCCTTGCCATTGGTTGACTGATTCCAAGATTGTCTAAGATTATCCTCAAGTTATTTTCCCTATCCAGGGGTGCATGGGAAAGATCTTTGATATTTTCCCAACTCTTCTCATCATAATACCCCTTGGATTCCACAAACTTTACATCTCTTGACCCCATAACATTTCTTTACTTTGGTGCATAGCACTTGTATCCTTTCTGGTAGGTGGAATACCCTATGAACATTTCCTTGACACTTTTGGCTTCTTATTTGTTTCTTTGTTCACTTGGAATCAAAACAAAACAAAGGCACCCAAACACACACAAATGATCAATGGATGGATTGGTATTGTTTAGTACCTCAAATGGACATCTATCATGGAGGACCCTTGTTGGTGTTTTGGTGATAAGATAGCATGTTGAGACCACAACATCACCCCAAAATCTTTTTGGAACATTGGTGTGGGACATCATGCTTCTTGCAACCTCCATGAGGTGTCGATTCTTCCTTTAAGCCATTCCATTTTGTGAATGATTTCATGCATGGCTAGATAATTCTTGAATGCATGGCTTGTGTATTCCCCACCATTATCAGACCTAAGGATTTTAATTTTGGCATCGTAATGATTAGTAAAATAGCTATGAAAGTTTAGAAAGGTTCTAATACCCTGTCTTTAGATTGAACTAAGGTCAGCCATGTATACTTAGATTTTTCATCTATAAAGGTGAAAAAGTATTTGTGGTTTTCTCTAGAAGCATAAGGGGCAGTCCACACATCAGAATTAATTAAATAAAAACAATGCTCATAGATAGTCATAGATTTAGGGAAAACAGATTTGATGTGCGCCTAGGATACAAGCCCCACAACTATCGTTTTTAAAAGAAAGATTAGGAAACATCAATCCTAAGGCATGAGAATGAGGGTGACCTAATACATCATGCCATAATACATCAGAAGCTAAAAGAGAAGTATAATTAAAAGCAGAAGGTAAATATGTTCTAAGCTTGGTGTCTTTTAGCAAATAAAGGTCTCCTTTGCTCACACACTTTCCAATCATCTTACTTGTCTCAGTATCCTGAAAACGAACCTAATTAGGGATAAAAATCACATGACATTAAAGATAAGTACTGAGAGCAAGATATATGTAAATGATAGCATGTAAAGAGCTTTAGATTCATTATCAAATAGTTTCAGATTTCCTATCCCCTCAATGGGTATTTTATCACCATTTGCAATCACTACACTTTCTAAATCAGACTGAACATTACTAATCAGTTTAGCATCCCTAATCATATGATGAGAAGCTCCTGAATCAATGATTAATGGCCTACCATTTTGTGATATGCAATGGAGAGATTTTAAGGTATTATGAACATTATTACTAACGTTACCAGAGTTTGCATTGAGAGCTTCTATGAGAGAATCAATATCTGACATGCGGATGAATGCATTATCCTAGTGTAGCTGAGAGATTGTTCCAGCAATGTGTGTAGTAGAACTCATGGATCTCTTTTCACTTTGTTGCTGCTGTGATACAGCAGTTTTCTGGACATTCTGGTTAACAGCATCATGTGCTCTGGCTTTGTTGAACCTTGATGGTGGCCGGAAACGTGGGTGGAGAATCCATCACTACTTCTTCATGTGACCACTCTTCTTGCAATTCTCACAAGTAACTCGCCGATTTTATTGCTTGAAGTTGGCCTTGTTAGCTGAAGCTTCAGCCTTTTGAGACATATTCAAGTCATGTTTACCACCAAAGAGTCCTACCGAGCCTTTCTCTTTATGGATCTGAGCATACATCTCTTCAAGAGTAGGTAATTTGTCTTCCCTCAACACTTTGTCTTACTCATGCCTCTCATTCAGGATGGTAGGGTCATCTTCAGCTCCTCCCAGAGAGCTCTGCACTTCCCAAAATGTTAGTTAAAGTCCATGTTTTCCTGGTTTAAGCAGTTGATAACTTTCTTCACTTCAAATACCCTACTAAGGTGATGTGACCCTACGCAAGGTGCAGTCCTTGAAATCAATTGGGGAAGGTATGGATAATCCTTGTCTCTTAGCAGGTCGTGGAAAAATCACCTTGGGTATATTAAACCCAACACATAATTCTGTACTTAGGTCAATCTTCAAGGAAACAAGGCAGTGGAGCTTTGGATGGGAGAGAATGGGTGGCTTAAACCTTCAGTATATTAAAACCAACACCTAGAGCCTAACATAAGACGCCTCTCTGATCTTCAGCTGGTAGAATTGGTACCACAAGATAGGATGGAATTATCTTGATAAACCGGTTTGATCCTGACATCCACCAAAGATCGAAATGTTCACAAGGAATAATCGAGAATCACTCTCTAAACATAAAGTTTTAATCTCAAACAAGTCTGATTTATTCATTGGCAACTTAGGCATTTTTATAAGATTTTACAGACTGATAAACTCGAAATAGAAGTTGGAAAGACTAAGAGAACGAAGCTAAAAACAAGACATAAAACTCACAAAGCAAGGACTTAACCCAATAATGTGTTCACACGTCGTGGACCTCAGATGGAACCCCTCAGGCTTTACTTGGATGAAAATAATCCAAAAAGAAGCAGGCTTGTTTCTTCAACCAAAGTTAGAAACCTTATAAACTTCTTTTCAAGCAAAAGAGTAACCAAAAACAGGCCAATTCGTCCAACAGGTCTTCTCTTGTTTTCTTGAGTGGTATGGCCCATGAATAAGGCTTAAGACTGATAATAGATGGGCTTGGGTCAGTAAAAAAGAAAAAAACTTAGTTATCCATCAAATGGCCCCATGTGGATGAATGAGTCGAAAATCATAAAATATCGACTATTTTTTAAGTTAGCTTGTCCCAAGCTTAATCTTGCTCGAATTATCTCTTCCTCATGAGTCCTTAGACGAGTGAAGTGTCCATATTTTTTCCAAGTGAGCTCTTGATACTTAGGAACCATCCGAAGCAGAGTTTGCACACTCGGATCGCCCATATCGCCTTTATTGCTGGTTGAACCAAATGGCATTGGGGAAGGTTTGCCTGTATTGTCTTGAGCGATGGTTGAGATGGTCAGAATCACATCATAAGGTTGGATATGTTTCCATAAACCTTTTGTAGTGTGTCCCACAAATACTTTGAGGTTTCGTAGTAAGAGTAGACCTCCATTATGGGACCATCAGGTGAGCTCTGGATGACATACAACACCATGAGGTCCTCTTGAATCCATTTGCCTTCATCTACCACTACCATATTCTTGCCATCTTATCCCTTGCTGTTTTGTTTTGGCGCCTCATTTGAAGTGATATGGGACCATAAACCTCTTCCAACAAGGGCATTCTTGATCAATCTTGACTAGAGAAGGTTGTCACTTTGAGAGTGACTGGAATCACCACTTAATTGTTTTGCTCCATTTCGAAAAGCTATGGACCAGTGGGTAATAGAGTGTATCCAAAATATTTTGAGAAACTAAACCGATAGAATGAAAGATAATGAATGGTAGAATATATTTGCGTAAGAGAAAATAGGTTTATGAGCTTACAAGCTCTGATATCATGTAAAATTAGTGAAGAACACTCCAGAACAAGAGAAATAGAGTGTTTGATCCGGAAATTATAAGAGAGAGAGAGAGGGAGAGTTGTGTTTACTCGACAAGAGAATAAGAGAGAGAAGGATTTATTTCCTTAATTCATTCTGGACATACAACAACAATATAAATAGACTATTGACTTTACATGAGGACAGGAAGGAAAAGAGTAAAGAATGTTGCTTCTGGTCGACGCTAAAAGGGACAATTGCTGAACAGCTCCATCCTTAAGTAGAACATGTGATCTTTACTATATTTAAATCCCCACTTGCCTCTGAAGCCTCCAACGGATCTCCTTGACCAGTTTGAACTATCCTTGGTTGATTTAAGTTTCAGTCTCTTGTCTTCCAAGTCAATTTGGGTCTAGGTTACTTGCTTGGTCGCCAAGAGTGTACATACTGACTTATGAGGCAAGTCTTGTACGGATCAAGCTTCTTCTATTCGTCCAGATGCATATCTTTTCTTCATCTCTATTTTCTATTCATTTATTCATGTCAATATAATCAACCTCTTTTTCTTTTGAAAGATCCATCCATGAAACCCACTTCATCTATATCTTTTATTCATGTAGATTCGTCTATGAAACCCTCTTTTGCTTTTGAAAGATTTGTCCATAAATCTTGCTCTCTTCTTTGAAACAATGGAGGCAAGGAAGAGAGCAAGATTTTTTTTGGAAATCTTTCACTAGTTTAACTAAACCAGCTTTTGTATGTATCTAACAAAGTAGCTCAACATAGTTAACATCATGTAATGAACCTACTGTCTCAGTTGGGAATTATCCGAAATTCAGGGTTCTAGTTAGCTACTCTAGAACACAAGCAGTAAGTCCAATTTTGATGAAGGATCCTAATAATCACCCTAGAAATTCTATGTTTAAGTAATTCACTTAAAACCTAACAAACCCTAAATCTAACAAAGAAACAACTCAGACATGATTAAGCAAAGCATAATAATCTGAATAGAATGCATAAATAGTGTAAGATAGAAAAACTAGAGTTCCAATACAAAAGCTCTGAAGGAGTTCTTGATCTTCTCTCCAGAAATAACTAAAAGCTTCTACGAATGGTGGTAAATTGTAAGGTGGTGTGTTTCCTAAACAATGGCAAAAACGATAAATACTAGGCATAAAGTCGGCCAAGGGTATTCTAGTAATTATGTTAATCTCCTTGGCTTGAGTCGGTCTTGACTTAACTCAGCCCATCTACTCGCACGGGTGTCGAGCGACACTAAGGGTGCAGTGTCGATCGACATTTCTTTTGAATCTCGACTCTAACTTCTGATTTCTTGAACAACTACAAGTTTCCCCATTAATAAGTTTCAGAGTGCTCCATAATTTCCACATTGCTCCAAAACATACATGGACCTGAAAATACTCTAATATATACTCATCTGCTTGCCCTAAATAAAAAAATAGAATGATCCTGTAAAAGATGTTTGAAAACACATGAACTCACACAATTGTTTAGACTACTGCCTTCACCTCTGCAATGTTGCAAGCCACGTCAGATTGGTAGCAACCTTTGGGTCACTTCCATGTAGTACACCCTAGCTTAGCAACCAAACCATCCAGCCCACATCTCAGCTGATGCCGGCTGACATACCCCTCTACTGACCTTATTTCTACAAATAAATGTGTAGGCTAAATCTTGGGAGTATCAGTTAAAGGACACATGGATTCTTACCCCAACAAGTATCTGAACAAACATGTAGTCTTCTCTAATCCCTTTCCTCTTTCCTCTGAATCTTTCTTTTCTTTTTCTCTTTACAAAGTGATGGCAAATAATGGGGTCGTAGGAAATTTTCATACCCCTCGCTTTCACCTTTTTGTTTTCATCCCTTTGAATTAGAATAATGGAGTCATAGGAAACTTCATACCCCTCTAAATCTCAAAAAATCATATCAATATTTTCTTCTCTAGGTGCCGAAGAGAGGTGAGAAGGGAATCAGAAACACACATTATTTTACTTTCCAGACTTGCAAGAGGAATCCGATCCAATGTATACTAAGACCTAAAACAAGCAAGTTAAGTTGATTAAGGTTAGAAGTCGACTTAGGTTCCTTCAGACTTTCTCAGCTAGCATGGATGGTACAGGTAGGCGATCCACTTTGGTGTTTCCATTAAGTACACCCTACAATTAATAACCTCAAAGAATGGTGCTAGAGACTGGTTAGATAATAAGTAAGTTTGAAAAAGTTCATCATCCCCTTCTTGACTATATAAAACTCAATAAAAACATATAAAACTAAAACTGAAAATAAAACTTAATATCAATAATACCTCTCCCATACTTAAACAACACTGTCCCAATGTTATATAGTCTAAGAATGGTGGTAAAATATGTTGGGGTCAAAGACGGTAATCTTGAAATTAACGTCCAAGATTGCTAAGACTATCCCCCGAAGGAAATTCATTCTGAACAATCATACATAATAAGTTTCAGGAAAACAAAGAACCCTACTTATTGTATAGTCGCCAATGGCAACTAGAAACGAAGACATTGTCTAGTCGCCCATGGGAGACTAGACCACACCATCTTTATCATCCTCTCCATCTTATCTTTTCTAAGGCATCTCTTGTTTCACCTCGATTGTATTTTCCGTTACAGTTTTACGATAAAAGTCGTAAAACTTGTTTTCTCTCCAAAACTTCAAGAAACGACAACAATT
Organism: Moricandia moricandioides; assembly: GCA_905132885.1. Lineage (NCBI taxonomy): Eukaryota > Viridiplantae > Streptophyta > Magnoliopsida > Brassicales > Brassicaceae > Moricandia > Moricandia moricandioides. The sequence goes on from CAJHQQ010001787.1 coordinate 22,054, forward strand.
AACTTAATCACCGACATTGTCTCGATTACATAAGTGGTTTGTTATTTTGCGGAACGAAACATCGTATAAACGTGTGAAGGATGATTTTTCCGAAAGAAATCATAAAGGTCGCCAAAATCCTAAAACGGCCCAAAAGGGTCTAAAACAAGATAAAGGCCTACTTATGATTTTATACGAGAATTAAACTGATTTCAATGACGGTCTACCAAATTTTTGCAAAGGATAAACAGAAAAGAAAATAATTGTCTAGTCTCAGGATATATATGCAAAATCGAGAAGATAAGGAAGATCTTTGTGGAAGATAAACTCGAATCGGGGGCAGAAAAGGAAAGATGACCGACCTTGGAGATTTATATAAAGAAGAGCCAAGACAAGGAGAAGGGGATCCGAAAATTAAGTTTTGAGGAAATTATTGTTAGCTTTAGGAGAACTTAAGATCTAGGCTACTACACTAGCGAGTTTTGATACTTAGAACGTTTTACTGTCATGTTTCTTTTCTTCTTTATTGTTGACGAATTTCCGTTCATCTTGTTTTCGGTGAATCTCTGTAACTTTTCTTCTTCTTAATTAATTAAACGCCTCTGTGAAATCTCTTTCGATATCTTGTTATTGTCTTTTTCGTATTCATTTGTTTATGCAGGGAATCCGAGACCTTAAGGAAAGTTAGGGTTTCTTGAATATAATCCGCTCATAAAATCGACAGTGTGTATTTCGGTTCCCACAGTTTGGCACTAAAGGAGGGGGGGGGGTCAGATATTCTAACACCATAATCACTGAACGATCAGGAAGCTGTATGTCTAACCAAACAGACAGCGCCGCTAAAAGAGATAAATCAATGGCCGATCAGGCCAACCCTCATGACGATCTCCTTGTCATCAACTTGATGATCCAAGATATCGATGTCGCAAGAGTATTGGTCGATACCAGAAGCTCAGCCAGTATTAACTTCAAAGATACCCTCGAAAGAATGAAAATCGAGCTCTCTGAAATCATAGAGAGTCTGAGCCCGATAGTGGGATTCGTGGAATAATCTACTATGAACCTCGGCTCAATTAACTTTGCTGTTAAATCTAGGATCATAGCAAAAACCGTGGATTTTTTAGTCGTCGATTGCCTCGCATCGTACAACACAATCATGGGCGTTCCATGGATTAACTCCATGCAAGCTATCCCTCCAACCTGCCACTTTTGTTTCAAGTTTCCGGTTACCTCCAGAATCGAAACAATCTGGGGAGATCGGAAAATATCGCAAGTATGTTTCGTTTCGGACTTGAAAAAGAAAAAGAAAAAGAAACCGATTTCCGTCGAAAACACCCTAGAAAAAGATGAAACAAAAATATTTTGGAAATTATGGAAAGCCGAGGCCTTATAGGAAAAGCGAGAACCAACTTGGGAACTCGTTGTGTCAGTATGTCTCGACGAGAAATTCCCTGAGCTCTGCCTTGAAATCGTCGCTTTGCGACCCCTTGAAAATGGATCTTATAACCTGTCTGAAAAAGAACCTATGCACGTTTGCTTGGGCTGTGGAAGACATGCCAGGGATCAACATAAACATAACATGTCACGAACTCAACGTCGACCAAACTTTCAAACCTGTCAAGAAAAAAAAAAGACAAAAGTTGGGACCGAAACACACCACCGCAGTCAACGACGATGTTGATAAACTCCTCAAAGGCGGGTCCATAACGGAAGTCAGATACCCCGACTGGCTCGCGAACTCCGTAGTGGTCAAGAAGAAAAATGGAAAGTGGCGAGTTTGCGTTGATTTAACCGATCTCAACAAGGTATGTCCGAAAGATAGCTTCCCATTACCACACATTGATCGCTTTGTAGAGGCAACAGCAGGGAATGAGCTCCTATCTTTCATGGACGCTCTCTCAAGATACAACCAAATTATGATGAATCCCAACGACCGCGAGAAAACTGCATTTATCACAGACCGCGGTACCTAATCCTACAAGGTTATGCCTTTTGGTCTCAAGAACACATGCACGACTTACCAACGACTCGTAAACTACATGTTCTCTGAGCAACTCGGAAAAACTACATGTTCTCCGAGAAATTCGGAAAAACTATGGAAGTTTACATCAATGATATGCTCGTAAAATCCCAAAGAGGATGCGATCACGTTGCCCACCTACAGGAATGTTTCGAAAGACTAAACCTGCATAACATGAAACTAAACCTGGCGAAATGCAGGTTCGCAGTGGTATCAGGGGAGTTCCTCTGATATATAGTCACGTATCATGGAATCGAAGCTTACCCGAAACCAATTGATGTATTTATCGATATGGCCTCCCCAAAGACAAATCAAGAAGTACAATGGTTAACAGGGAGAGTAGCAGCACTGAATCGCTTCAGCTCGCAAACAATGGACAAATGCTTACCCTTCTACGAAACCTTAAAAGGGAACAAAAGAATCAAGTGGTAGAGGAATGCAAAAAGATTTCCAACATCTAAGGCATTACCTCACCACTCCCCCAGTTCTTGTGAAATAGTTGAAGGAGAGCCTTTATTTCTATACATCGCAGTATCCACAACAGCTGTAAGCAGCGTTCTCATCAGAGAAGAACGCAGCGAGCAAAAACCATATTTTACGGAAGTAAAACCTTTCTGGATGCCAATATGCAGTACCCTCTAATGGAGAAGCTGGCACTCACTGTCCTGATGTCAGCACGAAAACTAAGACCATACTTCCAGTCTCACGCAATCGTAGTCCTCACATAGTTCCTGCTACGAACGATTCTGCATAGCCCCAGCTAATATGGGAGGCTAGCATAGTGGGCAGTCGAACTAAGTGAGTATGATAACGTGTATTGGGCAAAAACTTGTGGAAAGTCGCAAGTACTTGCAAATTTCTTGGTAGAACTCCTCACGGAGGGTATCACGAACGAAGAACCAAATTCGACATGGAACCTTTATGTCGACGGGTCTTCATCAAAACAAGGTTCGGGGAATGGAATTTAACTCACATCTCTGGCTGGAGAAGTGTTGGAACAATAGTTTGGACTAATTTTCACGCTTCAAACAACAAAGCCGAGTATGAAGCTCTCGTCGCAGGTTTGCGGCTAGCTCACGGCCTTATGATACGAAATATCCAAAAGTATTGCGAATTCCAACTAGTAGCCAACCAATACAGTAGGGAATACGAAGCAAGAGGCGAAGGCGAGAGGATGGATGCATACCTAAAATTCGTCGAAAATATGGCTCAGAATTTCGATCAATTAGTCCTTACACGAATTCCCCGCGCGGAAAACGTCGAGGTCGACGCCCTGGCGGCTTTAGCTTCATGCTCAGATCCGAGTCTCAGAAGAGTAATCCCCATGGAGTTCTTAGAGAATCCAAGCATTGGGCCACTGGTCATCGTAAACCTAATCAACTCACAAGAAGGTGACGATGATGACATACAACCCGAGATAAATTCGAAACAATCCGAGTACGGTTGCGATAAGCCATGGATGGAAACAATTCTAGCGTACATCGCCAACATGACGGTCCTAGAAAAAAAGTGGGTGACCAAAAACGTCAAGAACCAGTCCGCGCGATACGTTTTAGTAGACGGAGAACTCTACAAATGGAGGTTCTCCGGACCACTTATGACATGCGTGGAAAGAGACAAAGCACAGAAAATCATGGAAGAGTTCCACTCTTGATCCTGCGGAAACCAATATAGCCGGAGATCTCTTCCAATCAAAATAAAACGCCATGGTTACTTTTGGTGCCAACAATGATCAAACATTACGAGAGCTTCGCACGAAAGTGCGAAAAATGCCAAAGACACGCACAAACAATCTATTAACCCGCAGAAGTACTCTCATCAATATCAGCGTCATACCCGTTCATGCGATGGTTGATGGACATCGTCGGCCCTATGAATAAGTCCAAACAGAAACCATTCCTCCTATTCTCTAAAGATTTCTTCTCAAAATGGGTCGAAGAAGATTCATACGCGAGCATAAAGGACGCTCAAGTCGAAACCTTCGTATGGATAATATCATATGCATACACAAAATTTTGTATGAAACACTAACAAGCAACGTATCTCAGTTCATCTCCACTAGATTCGAAGCGTTCTACGAGAAATGGAAGATACGACTAACCAAGTCGACTCCAAGATATCCGCAAGGAAACGGCCAGGCCAAAACAATTAACAAAACCGTCCTAGATGTGCTTAAGAAACACTTAGACGCAAAAATGGGTCGACGGGCCAAAGACCTTGAAGAGGGCCTATGGCCCCATTGGACGACTCCAAGACGAGCAACATGAGAAACCCTATTCACCCTTGTCTATGGATCAGAATGCATGATCTCGGCGGAAATAAAGTTCCCTAAAATTTGTAGGAGACTACTCCCAGAACGTGAAGACTTGAACAATCTGATGCTATTAGAAAATCTCGACCTCATCAACGAGCGCCTGGATGAGGCTCTTGTGAGAATTCAAATTTATAAACAAGCGGCCGCAAAGTACTACAACTCGAACGCGCGTAGCCGTAGATTGAAGGAAGGGGACTTAGTCCTATGCAAAGTTTTCTAGAATACCGCTGAACGAACGTGGGACAACTCAGAGCAAACTGGGAAGGGCCTTAAAAATCATAAATGTAGTCCGACCAGGTGCATACGAAATCGCCAACATGCAAGACATCAAAATTACCAGAACCTGGAATGCGATGCACCTCAAGAAATACTATCACTAAACAGTTGCGTCACAACAAAATGAACTACAAGACGTCTTGATCCACGAAAGGGGTACGAAGGCAATTCGTCGCAAGACAAATTCAGATGTCCCCCTCTCTAAAAAGGGGGGGGGGAGAGTGGGTACGTATACTTATACTTGTATACTCCCATTTTTCTAAATATCCGCTCGCTCAGAATCGATATTTTTATAACAAAATAAGTAATAAAAAAATGTGGACAGACTTACAAAAAGTATCGCTAAACTCATAAACAAAGTAACACTTCGAGGCTACAAACAAGCAAACGAAACACCTAAAACAACGCCCGAGAAACAACAAACAATTTTTGAAAAGATCTATGTCATCAAACCTATTCAAACAACCGATAAGCTTTTCAAGCCTGCAAACGTTCAATCAAAAACTGCATCAAATCAAAGAAAAAAAACATACAGCATCGCGAGATGTCGCAAAGGCTTGAAGAAACCGTTTTTCAAAAAAAATAACTTCCTCGATGAAACCTCCATCTCGGAAGCAAAAACAGTCACACACACTAACACCTACTCTTCGCGAAGACTCAAAACGGTAACATCTACCATCATGTTTGTTACTGATCACAACAAATGACTCCAACATCCTAAACAAACTCAGCCATCTCCTCCCATAGAGATTGCTATCCGACATTCGACATAAGGATAATAGCGCACTATAAAAGAAATCCGAAATTTCGGTCAGCACTTCTAGAAGACTTCAAAATTGTCTTTGGAGAGATGCTCGGTTCCCGATCAAAACAATTCGTATAAGCCGAGAACTCATTGCAGATTTCAATATCAACACAAAACCATGTCGAAAAAATTACGAGTAACGTAAGCTGAAATACTCACCGCCTCTAAACCTTTAATAGGCCTAGGTCGTACCGTAAAGTCAGTACACTGGTCTCGAACACCTCAAGGAATGATATCTAACCGATACAAGATCCTATAGCATGTCTCTTCGTTCATGTTCGTACGTTCATACGAATTCGCAAAATTATCATTTTGCAAATGTTTCGCCAAAAACGAACCACGAATGTGACGATTTGGAAAACGTTAGGTGCGAGTTGACAACTCGTATTCTTATCTCTACACACACTCTGACGCTTTTGAAGCATAACATACAATTTAAAAAATCTGCAAAGCGGCAGGGATTCAAAACCACATACAGTCAGTCTTGAAAACATAAAATGGCCGCACACGGCCAGATCAAACATACAAAGAAAACATTAAAATCAAATGTCCCAAACAGGACTATGAACTTACTCATCCGCGAGAGATGCGACCTTGTCCTCGTCCATCGCGTTACTAGGTATTGAAGCCGCGTCATCTACGCATCCCTCAACCACGTCGCAAAGCTTAATGTCCACAGGATCCTGCCCCTAGAGGATAACTGAAGGCGGCGCAAGAATGCACTCGGAGTTCAGATCAGCGACGATCAAATCTAAATATCCCTCAACGGCTGCCAATTCTGCCATACGAACAGACAGCCTGGCCTCTTCGGCCTCTAGAGATGGAGTTCCTCTACCCTTAACTAGCTGGACGCCCCCTTCGATAACCACCAAAGCAAGATCCCTTCCGCGAACATCAATCAGGGAGTCAAGGGAACTAGCAACCCTCACCAAGTGAGCCTGAACTCGACGTTAGCCTTCGCAACCTTGCAACTGGTCGAGCCTTCTCCGTTTTCAATCTTACGCTACAGACGACGCAACTCTAAAGCCTTGTCCTTCTTAGCATTCTTCTCCTTGAGCAAGGAACTCGTTGTCTTCCCAAGATCCCTCTCTAACTCGCTAATTTGACTCTCTAATCCCGATACCTTGAGAGAATGGACTTCCTCGATGGCCCCCAACTTCCCCTCAAGATGTAATGATCTAGTTTTTGACTCAAAAAGCTCTTTCGAAAGAAACTCGACCTCTGACCCGCAGTCTCTAGTAATCCCATCGATCAAAGACACGAACTGCACAACAAGGAGAAATGAGAAAATAACTAATACACCAAAAAAGGCTCAAATCAGACCTTGGCACGGTACGTCTTATCGAACTCGAACTAGAGGTCCCTAGAGGCAAAGGCCCGATCTCACTTCTTCTGACGCATCTCCTCTTCTTAGCTGTCTTGGGGCTTGCAATAGCCCTCATACGACCCTTCGGAGAGACGATAGGAGTGGAACGAAGAGCACATAACCTCAAGACATTTTCTCTCCTGGTCAGAGGAAGAGGCATCGCCTCAGGAGCTTCTTCAGTATCGTTAACAGAAACCGGAGTTGTAGAAGAACCTGTCGTCTGTGCCGACACCTCTGCCGCAGTCACTCCATCTTCAGGAACGATCGAGGAGGAAGATGGCAGCTCGGCAGCAGGGTACAAGGCAACAGTCTGGACGGATTTGTCCGCCAGATCAACATGGAAAGACCCCCCCCCCCTTCCTCGGCATCACAGCGAGTCAGCTCTTCCCAAAAAGCGAGAGACTCAGCCACATGATTTGGAGCGCCACCGAGAGAAGGAGTGTTTGACGAAATCGCATGAAGGGAAGCACCCATCCCGGATTCGTTTTTTATTTTCTCATTGTGAGAGGAAGTCATCTTGATTTGAAAAAATCTCTCAAGAAAGAAAAGATGAAAAGTTATTGAAATGTGGAATGAATGAGGAACAAAGGTTCTATACCTATAGAAATTTTTCTGCAATTAAAATAATCGACAAAATATTTACGATTGTTTTGCAATAACATTCCTGGACGTAGCTTTAAATTAAACGCACATCACTCACTCGTAAGAATTGCACTAAGAATTGCACCCGAAGGAAACTCATTCCGAGCAATCATACATAATAAGTTTCGGGGCAACGAAGAACTGTACATATTGTCTAGTCGCCCATGGGCGACTAGACACGAAACATAGTCTACTCCTCTGTGGTCGACTAGACACGAAGAACAGTATATTCGCCCACGGGCGACTAGAGACTCCCCAATGTCATTCTATCTATGATAGGGCGTCTCTTGTTTCACCTTGATTGGAGTTTCTGCTAATTTTTTACGATAATAGTCGTAAAATTTGTTTTCTCGCTAAAACTTCAAGACAATCGTGTAAAAGAACAATGATTAACTTAATCACCGATATTGTCTCGATTACACGAGTGGTTTGTTATTTTGTGGAACCAAACATCACATGAACGTATGAAGGATGATTTCTCGAAACAAAATTGTAAAGGTCGCCAAAAATCGTAAAACGACCCGAAAGGGTCTAAAACACAATAAAGGTCCACTTACGATTTTAGACGAGAATGAACCCGATTGCAATGACGGTTTACCAAATTTTCGTAAAAGATAAATGGTAAAGAAGATAATTTTCAAGTCTCAGGATAATTATGGAAAATCGAGAAGATAATGAAGATTTTCGTGGAAGATAAACTTGAATTGGGGGCATAAAAGGAAAGGCGACCAACCTTGGAGACCTATATAATGAAGAGCCAAGACAAGGAGAAGGGGATCCCAAATATTAGGTTTTGAGGGAAGTTATTTTTAGCTTCAGGAGAATTTAGGATCTTGGCGGCTAGACTAGCGAGTTTTAATACTTCGAACGTTTTACTGTTTTGTTTCTTCTGTTTTATATTGTTGACGAATTTTCGTCCATCTTGTTTTTGGTTAATCTTTATAACTTTGCTTCGTCTTAATCAATAAAACGCCTCTGTGCAATCTCTTTCGATATCTTGTTATTGTCTATTTTTTCGTATTCTTGTGTTTACGCAGGGAATCTGAGACCATAAGGAAAGTTAGGGTTTCTTGACATTCCTCCGTTCACTAAAATCGACAATGTGAATTTTGGTTCCCACTGAATAAATCATGAAGACAAATTTAAAAAGGAAAAACGGTATACTGGCTCGCTGATATGAGTCTCTATTAACACAATGAAGTGGCGATCGATACTCTTGATGCTCTGTCGATCAACATTGATCAAGTGTCTGTTAGTGCTTGTTGCAGACTTGTCTTCCTCAATTCTTTTACTTGAGTTGTATTGATGTCAGCTATCATCCCATGAAATTTTTCTTTTATGTATTTTTGATATATGGTGTTTTTGACACATTGTACATATGTTTTATAAAGTGTTTTCAGGTTTTATCGAGTCTTTCTAGTCCATGAGTCATTTCAGGTCTGGAGTAGGTATGGAAACCCTTGGAGATATGTAAGAGAAAAACGAGCCAGAATTGGTGTTTCCCGTGCAAAACCAACCAGAGCAACCTGACGGGTGTTCTCGAGTGAGTGGAGCAACCTACTGCCTTCTCCAGCGGTAGAGATTTTTGAGGAAGTTTCCAATATTTTGGGATTTTACCTAGGGATCCCCCTTTTTCCTCCTGTAGCCGCCAGAGACCCGAAATATATCTATTTTTCTTATTTTTTCATAGACAATGTTACTTTCTTACACAATTTTGAGAGAGAAAACTTGTAATATTTTGAAGGGAGAAGGATCTCCACACACTCTTGAGAAGAATCCTAAACCTATTTTATTATTCAGCAATCTATTACCATTTTTTATTCATCTTTTGTTTCTGTGTTCTCTGTGGCTATGGCTGAGTAGTCAATCATTAGGTTTAGGATGCTGGGGAATTCTAGATTTATGGGCTAAACAAAAATAAGGGCTTATATTTTGATGTCTCCAACTATAGTTGGTCTTAATGCTGAGAATAAATTGACAACTTAGTCTCTAATTTTAGGTTGAATCTATTAATCAAAAGTGTTATAGGTTGCTAGAAAGAACACAGTTGAGAATTTTTTCCTTAACCAACGAGAGTCGATGTTTAGGCAAATTGTGAAACATATTGAATCTGATCATAATGCTTATCATTATTCTCTGATTCAAACGAAAATTTAGATATTAGGCCTGCTTGGTAAATGGATTGAAGCCACGAAAGTGAGTTAACCTTGCTTGGTTATTTAAGTTTGAGATAGGTTTCGCTTAGTTCCTTGAATAGATGTTTGTCTCATGATCATTACATTCCCGAAATCATCACCCTGAACCTAGCGCTTTATCTCCCTGATTTTACATCATTCTTATCCTGCTGTTTAGTTACTTTAGTTACATAATCATCAACCAAATCGCTTTGTCTTAGCTAATTTATTTCACTCGATAGAAACTTAGTGTAACCGTTGGTCTTTGTGGATTCGATCCTAAAGTGCTACATCGAGATACTATTCAATTGTGGTAGGGTACACATTAGGTTAATTGGTGTGCGTATACACGTAATATCAATTTGGCGCCGTTGCCGGGGACCATTTGTATTACCTGCGTTTTGAGACTGATTTTTTTATCTAAGAACCACTACAAGAAATATAGACATTGTTAGCACGAGTTTTATGCTATTATAGATGTATGATAGCGAATTATGAAATGCTATGTATGCGGCAGCCATCATAGGTACCCCCTTTAAGATAGCATTTTTTGCAATGCTACGAAATGTTAGTATTTCATAGCGCAAATGTAGGTGCTATTATTAATGAAACTACGGCACGATGTATTTTCGTTACAAATTGATTACGATACATATTTCGTGCCATGATAGGGCCATATACAATAGCAGTTGCATATTTTGATTATCGCTTTTGAAAAGTGCTATACTGAATATAATTATAGCATTTCAGTTGTTATGATAGTTCGAATCGTATGATATTTTAAATGCTATTATCTGTGACTATGGCTGTTTTTTTTTTTGCTATTGATACTTTGTATGAAAGCTATTATATGGTAGTTTTATGTAACCTGCTTTCATTATAGATACATCAAAGACAACAACAACATTCATATTAAAAGTTTCAACTACATAAGTCATTACAGAAGAAAGATACCATAAGCAGTTTCAGAAAACAAGACATAGTCATAAGCAAGTTTCTAAACACATAACATAGTCATAAGCATAGGCTTAAAAGAAAAGGTACAACTTCTTGTCAATTACCTAGCCTGAAATTAGCTAAGTCGGACCAAAGTTCTTCATCCCCTGCTGCAGGCTGCATCAATAAAAATCCCATCAGATAAGCAATTACTTTCGCATCTTTAAAACATAAGGCACAACACTTACATCATCTTAATAGATGATCAATTTATCAATTGGCCATGCAATTGATGAACCATGTGCATCCTTCAAAAACTCGATCTCATCTGACTTCCTCCACACTTCGGCATCATCTAAGACCACTGCATCAACCCACACTCTAGCTGCATCCGGACCCAACCGTACAAAGTGGACCATTTGATCAGGGTCAGTTGAATGTACACGTCCTTCAGCAACAACTTGTTTCCTTCCACCAATGTCCATCAGTTTGCACTTGTTATTCGCTTGTATTGGTTTAGACCGATGATTAAGCTGACATGTATACAATACACACTAATTCAAACCCAGAGATTAAAAAACCTATCGATGATTGAAACAGACCAAATATTTACCTGATTAGTTGCTGGAGACTTTTCAGGAGGAGTTGATGTTTTTGCTCCTGATTTTGCAACTTTATTACCACTTTTTCTTGGAGACCTGAGACCTACAGACTTAGTACCTTTATTTCCTGTTTCTCTTGCGGTTCCTGCTAAAGACGCAATGTTAGAAGTTGGAGATTGTTGTGTTGTCCCTCCTGGTGTGTTCTCAAAAACAACTATGCGAACAGGCCATGGTATAAAGGAGTGTAAGCAGTCCTCAAGGTATGCCAGCTCCATCGTAGGCCTTCATAAATACGTCCCTTGTTCAAGTACCACATCGAGAAATACTTTAACTGCTTTGGGTCTGAGAGGAATTCCATTTACCAGTGCCTTTGCTTCTTGTGTCTGCCAACGGCCTTCAGCAACAACTACATCATCAACAGACAAATCCAGTAGCTTGCATTTGTTGAGAGAATTTGTTCTCGAGCCCTGTCAAACATGTTAACATACAAACTCATGAAAGGAAAATACATCATTACCTTATCTAGAATCTTAATGCAATCAAAGAAACCTATACCAGTGGTGCAATATCTTCTGGTAGAAGCCCCAAGCCTAGTTCAACACATTTATGCTTAGGCCATGCAATAACATGACCAAGAGCTTCCTGAATTGTACGCATGTTACTCGTAGGCCTCCATAGAAATGCTTCACACTCAGTAGCAACATCAACCATTACTTTAACATCCTTAGGGCCTAATCTACTGTCATTCACTATATCATCTGGGTCAGAAGAAAGGATACGGCCCTCACCAACGTTCCCATCTTCATCAGCCCAATCAATAAGAAGACACCTCTTCTGTGATCTCTTGTTCACACTCTGAAAAATAGTAATGATGGCAAAATGTAATAGTTTACACTAGAAAGCCGTACATTCATCTTATATACATGACTTACTCTCGCAGCCGAGTTTTCACCCACTTCATTGTCTTCTTTCTGTTACAGAAACCAAAAACAACGGAGTTATTACCTCTTATCTTAACTTAATAATAGACAGTTGTCTTACATGGCTTCTAACTTTGGCAAGTTCCGACTTTAACTCGTTAACCATTTGCTGGAGATGATTTTGCTTCTATTGCATTTCAGTGATAGTCTTGTGTTTGACATTGAAGCAAGCTAATTTCGGCTTACTTATATTTCTACCCATTGCTCTCATACGACCAGGATTATCAGGTCCTAATAGTTGGGCGAGTGTATCTGCAGCTTCAATGCTACTTGGTGAATGAGTAGGACCATAAACAGCTTGAATCTCAGCTGCCTTTTGCTGTAGATAATAAACGAGAGACATTAGAAGTTGGTTTAAAAGTAGTACCAGATGATGGGTTTAACTCACAATCTTCTCAGCAGCATTTGTGTTAATAGGAGTTCCATCTTTTCTGGTCCGTGACTTCACCCAGACTTTAAGTCTTGACACTTCAGACGGGTCATCAGAACTGTTTTTCTGTATGAATATAATTTGTCAATAGCCTTGTGTCACATTGAAATTGAAAGCATAAAAAGATAGCATATATGCTTACCATCTCTTCAGTTAGTCTAACCATTCCCTTTCGACTACAAGTATGTGGAATCTGTTTGCGCCTTCTCTCCTTGTAGCTATCACTCACCACCTTGAATTCTTGGCTAGTTTTCTGCTTTACAAATTTGCGCCACTCATTAGGAGGAACATTCTTAGGTCTAAGATTCATCCGTTGTTGGTTATTCTCAGCTTCATTTATTTGGGTAACTAAGCGTGACTTTGATGATCTCCACAATGCTCCCATCTGCTTAAGAACTGCAACCCTTTGGTACTCCTCATCAACTTCAAACCTTGCCTGCACTCACATGGAAAGCATAATCATGATTAGTAATGTGCATACAAATTTGAACCTGGAAAATAGTGTTATTTTCATTGTCTAGAAACTGTCACCTGGACTGATTTCCATAATACTGTCTTCACTTCCTCAGATAGTTTTCTCCAATTTTCTAATGTCACAGGCACGTGTTCCCTCACCAAAGGACCTAAATATGAAGACAGCTTAACTGAACCAGGACCATAAGCTTCTCCCATGAAAGTGAAATCCACGTGAACTCTGGTATTTGGATCTCTAGCTAGGTCTCGCATCATTGTAGGTCCACGCTTTCTCTTACGAGAGCTTGGACCCACTGGCTCTTGAGTTAGTTCGACCTCACCATCAGGCTCTTGCTCATGCTTATCTTCCTGCTCTTGCACACCCTCTTCTTCCTCGTAATGATCTTGTTCCTGCTCTTGCTCATGCTCTTCTTTGTCAGAATTTTCTTGTTCCTGCTCCTGCTCATGCTCTTCTTCCTCAGGCTGCTCCTTATCCTTCTCTTGCTCATGCTCTTCTTCCTCAGGCTGCTCCTTATCCTGCTCTTGCTCATGCTCTTCTTCCTCAGGCTGCTCCTTATCCTGCTCTTGCTCATGCTCTTCTTCCTCAGGCTGCTCTTCCACAGGTATTTCTGGTGTTTTTAAACTACACACGAACTCAACATCTTGATCATCTACTACTTTTGCTTTCTTTGTAGGTTTCCTTCCGCGTTTTTTCCCTTTGGACGTCCCATCTCAGTTTACCTGAAAAAAAATTATTATAAAGAGTTAGTCCATATAGAACATAATATTCAAACCAAACATCAATGACTTAGCTAATAACTGATAACTAAGAGACAATGACACACTAACAAGCATCAAACATATGTAATTCACATCAAAGACAACAATAAGGATACGATTCACACAAATATGCCTTCACAATCAGTTCTGGCATTCTCAGCTTCATCTATGTCAACATCCATGTCAATGCTAGCTGGCATTGGTCCCATGTCTGCAGTTCCCTCTTGAATGTCTTCCTTACTGTATCTTCTAGACGGACCTCTCATTACAATATACCAACTAGATGACTCATCTTCCCTAGAGTAAAACACTTTCTTCGCTTGAGATGCTAGTATGTACGGATCATTAGCAAAAGAGGCTTGACTTTGATTCATGTTTACTAGTGTAAAACCATCTTCAATCTTAACTCCATTACCCTTAACAGCCCAGTGACACCGGAACAGAGGAACGTAGAAGACATTATAATCCACCAAAATTATATCAGTTACTCTGCCGTAGTAAGACACCAAATCAACCACCTGTGATGTATCTTTGGCACTAGATCTACAAACTGCCGTTGCCTCATAATAAACACCACTATTCTGACTTTTCCTATCAACCGATATAGTGTGAAACCTCTGGCCATTAACTATGAATCCTGTGTATGACTTGGCAGAACATCGTGGACCATAAGCTATCCACTTTAGTGTATCTCCATGTTCTGTAGAATCAAGAGGCACCTGATAAAGTCAAAACAATTACAAATTAACGTACAATAACATATAATTAAAACACTTGGAAAATAAATCACTACCTTTTCTTTTAACCAACTTGCAAAATTCTTTGTATGCATACTCCATAACGTTGATGCATCTTCTCGACATTTTCTGTATGTATCTTGTAGATACTGTAGATGCTCACTTCAAATTCAAAACAAATACATCAGAATATTGATGACATAATGTAATCGAGTTAGTGAAATAGGCTTGAATATGACACTTACTCTACATAAGGTTCCACTATAGACATATTTTGGATGATAGCAAGATGTGCAACTCTCAGTTCCATCTCAGACAGAGTTAATGTAGTTCCGGATGATATTGGACGACCCTCTAATATAGAATTGTTCTCATACTCCATGTTTCTTTTTGCTTTCTCTTGGACATTTGTTGTCTTCTTCAGAAAATCACTGCAAAAACGGATACATTCCTCAGCTAGATATGACTCGGCGATGCACCCTTCGGGTCTTGCAGGATTCCTCACAAAGTCCTTGAGGACTTTCATGTACCTGAAACAAATATCCAATTTGAAAGGTTAACTTAAGAATGGTTAAATTAAAACTACACTTATATATATATATGTGTACCTTTCAAATGGGTACATCCATCTAAAGTGTACTGGTCCACCAAGTCGAGCCTCTCTTCCAAGATGCACAGTCAAATGGAGCATGATATCAAATAAACTTGGAGGGAAGAATCTCTCAAACAAGCACAAAGTTTCAACTACCTCAGCTTCCATAACCAAAAGCTTTTCCATGTCAATCACTCTCTGACACAACACATTGAAGAATGCACATAACCTAAAAACGGCAAGCCTCGGTCCTTTAGGTAACAAACCTTTAAGTGCAATGGGCAGAAGCTGTTGCATTAACACATGGTAGTCATGTGATTTCAACCCTGAGACTTTGCAATCATCTAATGAGACAGCTCTTGATATGTTAGAACAATATCCATCTGGCCCTTTAAAGTCAAACAAACGCCTGCAAAAGATCTTCTTCTCTGCCTTGGACAAAGACCACGGTGCTGGAGGAAGATATGTGCGTTTACCCTGGATTCTAGGGTGCAACTCTGGCCTAATACCAAGGTCCTCCAGATATTTACGAGCTGCCAGGCCATCCTTTGATTTCCCACAGTGTAACAACGTTGATACTAAACTCGCACAAACATTTCTTTCCACGTGCATTACATCTAGGTTGTGCCTCACCGAAAGCTCCTAGTCATAACAATAAACCAAACAAAATATATAAGTTAAAATAAAGAAGACAGTCGCAATATAAAATCATTTAAGCATATAAAACAACAAACTTACCTCCCAGTAAGGTAGTGTGAAGAAGATTGACCTCTTCTTCCATCTAGTTAACTCTTCTTCGTCTACTTGTACTTCTTCATCTTCATCTTCCTCGGATTCACTAGAAAAAGTCTCACTATCAGAGCCTTGATTTACAGAGGAAGGATTCCTTTTTCTCTTACTTGCAGACCCTTTCAAATTTCCAAACACATTTTTGAAATTCCTAAGGTTTTGAGATATCTCACGTCCAGTTAGTATTCTTCCTCTTCTTCCTTTTTCAGCTTTGCCATCAAACCATTTTTTCTTTCCCCGGAAATTGTGAGTTGGTGGCAGACCCTTTCTATGGCACATGTAGACATGTTTTCTGCTGTGCTTTAGCCACATGCTATCAGTGTTCTTCCCACACAACGGACAACCCATTTTACCTTTGACCTTGCAGCCTGCAAGATTCCCATAAGCTGGGAAATCATTGATAGTCCAGAGAAGCATCGCCTTAAGATTAAATGTTGATCCTGTCATGGCATCGTATGTTAACTCTCCAATGGTCCACAGACTGTTAAGATCTTCATTGAGGGGTTCTAAGTACACATCAATGCTATTACCAGGCTGATGTGGACCAGGAATTAACAATGATAGCATGATGTTCTCCTTCTTCATGCATAAGTCAGGAGGTAAGTTATAGATCACCACCAAAACGGGCCAGCAACTGTACATAGAATTCTTCATGTTGAATGGATTGAAGCCGTCTGTTGAAAGTCCAAGCCTCAGGTTCCTCTCTTCAGCTGCAAATGTAGGGTACTTAGTATCCATTTGAGCCCAAGTCACTGAATCAACAGGATGACGAAGCTTTCCATCACTGCATTTGTTGCTAAAGTGCCACCTCAAATCCTTGGCCATCTCCTTAGACCGGAACATTCTCTTCAGTCTTGGTATAATGGGAAAGTAGCGTAAGAATTTTTGTGGGACGCCTTTCTTCTTCTCCCCAGTATGCAAATTAGTCTTCCACCTTGAAGCCTTACATTTTGGACACTTCTCAAGATTCTTGAACTTCTTTCTGAATAGACAACAATCGTTGATACAGGCGTGAATCTTCTCATAACCCATGTCAAATGATTTCAATAATTTCTTCACATCATAAAGTGATGTGTGAAGAACATTATCCTCTGGTAACATCTCCGGCAAAGTCTCAAGAAGATCGTTGAAGCTCTTGTCAGACCATCCATTCTGAGTCTTCAACCTAAACAACGAAACAATTGCAGACAGCTTACTATGGTTGACACAGTTCGGATACAAGGGTGCCTCAGCATCAGCAAGCTTGGCCAAAAACTCGTCTTCTTTCTTGTCTTCTCCCTCTGCCATCTCAGATAAACCTTCAGCAAAACCCTCAGCAGCTTTGTATAAACCGAAAATCTCATCATTCCAATCAGCTTCCCTTTCAGTTGCAACACCTGAGTCGAGTTCTCCATGTATGTACCAGTCAGCCCGCATCTTATAACCCTCCTCCATTCCCCTAGTTACTAGACGGTCAACAACTACACTTCCGGAGTGACGATCTAAGTTTCTGCAGTCAACACACGGACATACTATCATATCGATCCCTCCCCGAGCTGTAGCCACATCCCGTACAAACTTTGAAGCCCCTCTCTCATATGCAGGATCAACTCTTCGATTAACAATGAAAAGCAAAACACAAAAAATTAAGTTAACTCTCTTGAAAGCAAATGAAACGTAACAAATATGAATGAATAGATTACCTTCTTAGATGCACCCATGTTTTGTCCACCATTCTATGTTGGAACCTAGATTTTGACTTTAGTAATATAAAGGCTTTGTTAAGGTGTCCTCAGATTCAAACAAATCAAGAGTAGATCACAGAACAAACAAATCGAATCCCTAAGATAAATCTACAACCGTACGATAATATAGTAAAGAAGTACCAAACAAGATAATGTTCAACCAATAACACAACGAAGTTAATCTACAACCCTAAGATAATATTGTCATGAATCAAGCTTGAATCAAACAAAAAATCAAAAGAACCAACAACTATAACCCAGAGAACTCGATTCGATTTATTCTGATTTCGACGGAGATGTCAAAATGTGAATGAACTATACCTGCGAGATGAAGAAGCAGAGTCGAATCGAAGCTTGGTGTCGCGGTGATTTTAGCTCAGAGTCGCCGAAACTTCGATCAGGGAGAAACGGCGATTTAGGATTCAGTAGAGAAATGGGAAAACTGAGAGAAACGGCGAGATAGGGTTTAGTTTCCCGCTTTGACCAAAATGTTAACTAAGTGTCGCGGAAAGCTAAATTTAGTTTCCCGCTTAGTTAAAATTTATTATAGCGTTCATGCAATGCTATTGAATACTAATGAAAATTTTAACCCATCTACGATAGCAGTTACGTAAAACGAGCTATAACAATGTGCTATCAATGACTAGTTTTTTTGTAGTGAACTACTGATAAATTCCTTTTCTCTTGTGTGTTTCAGGTATTGAATCAGGAACTAGCAAGGTTGGAATGAACTAATCAAAAATTAACAAAGTCCAAACAACACCAACATGGGTGATCAAGGCCATCCGGATGTTCTTGCTTCTACAATGCAACAAATGCAACAACAAATGCAGCAGATCATCCAAGCCCAGCAGGAATCTGCTCTACTCGCTGCGCAGCAGCAGCAAAAGGAGGAACAAGCTGTTACAATCAGGCAGAGAAACCTTCCGCGTCACTTCCCTACCACACGCTCTGTTATCAATCCATTACCCTGCACACGGGAAGACTTTGAGATCAAGCCTGCGTTGATCGCTCTGCTGCAGAAAAAGATGATCAATGGACACCCGGCAGTAATTCTAATGGAGCACATTGAGAATTTCAAAAAAAAAAGTCAGTAGCTTCGTGCGAATGGAATACCACCAGACTGCATTAAGTGCACGCTGTTCCCATTCTCGCTTGATGGAAAAGCTCCACTCTGGTTAAATTCTCTCCCCACAAGCTCTCTTACTTAGTGGGAACATGTCTGATCAGCGTTCCTGAGTCATTTTTACACAAAGGAGAAAACTGCAGCATTGAGGAACAAGGCATCCTCCTTCAGGCAGCTCACTGATGAGTCTTTTTTGTGATGCGTGTGAGCGGTTCAATGACTACCGAATAAAATGCCCTTACCATGGATTTGAGGATGGTGATTACCTCTTGGGAATTTTATATGATGGAGTTGAATGGGAATTCTAAAGTGCTTTGAACTCTGAGAACAAGGGAGACTTCATGACTCAGACAATAAGAATCAGGAGAACGAACGACCGCTACAATAAAGTAAACAATATTGACGCTCAGAAGATAGACGAGTTGACATCCAAGGTAGATCAGGTTCTTAAGAACAACCAAGGGCAAGTCTACATCATGGAGGAAGCAACAACTAAGCAGATCCAGATCACTAAAGAAGCTGCTCCAGATACTGAAATGCCAGCAGATGATCAGAAGGTTGTTAGCTATGTGAACAACCAAAGGTATAACCAGAACATGGGATGCAATCAGAACACCGGCGGTCAGAATACCTAGACACAAGGATCTGGATACCAAAAATTCCATAGTAAAACCTTTGCTTTCAGTTAGGCACATAACGAGTTCGTGAGTCAGAATCAGAATCAGTACCTGCAGCAGCCGCAGAGCAACCAGCAAGCTGCTCCAGCTACCGTGAGCGGTTTTCAAGATGAGCTGAAGAATCTAAGCAACATGATACAGCAGCTCCTCCAGCATCAACAAATTCAAGTCAAGTCATTGAATCAGGTTACCACAGTGATATAGCCTATTTATTACCAGTTTTAGACCATGTTATAGGCTCTATTTGGGGTCTAATATGTGTGTCTAGGCTATTGTTTGAGGTATTTACAGGTCAAGGTACATTTTGGAGATATATGGAGATACTTGGAGTTTTTGGAGCATTTAGAAGAGAATAATCAATAGATGATCGTTGGGAGAGCCGAAGTACAAAATGTTCGTCGATCGACGACACAACTTTTTCATGGACCGATGGTAGAAGACCAAGATTGATCAATGTTGAACACATGACATCAACCGATGACCTATTCGCTGACAGCCGATCCCAAGCTCAAGTTAGAGACAAGACACAAGATTACCCCTGGACAAGTTTGACCTAGGTTTTAGGGTTTTATATTATTACTTTATGCATTACAGCAGAGTATGTATGCAGAGTACGTGTGCAGAGTAGGCACAAATATTCTACTATAGTTTTAGAGTTTTTTATGGAAAAGATTCATAACTCCTTAGAGATATTTGTATTGGAACCCCAACAATTTATATGTGCATTATATTCAGATTATTATTCTTACTTTAATTATGTCTGAGTAGTCATCAACCAGATTTAGGGTTCAATGATAGCAATCATGGATTAGCCCAAAAGTAGGATTGTAGTTAATATCGATCAATTGCGTTGTGCTTACTGCTTGCATTCTAGAGTAGCTAACTAGGATCTCGAAAGTAGGACATGGACGACTATGAGAGTAGGTTTTGTGCCATAATAGACTCCATTGAACTAGGTTGTTAGGCGCATGCGAGAGATGGTCTAATTAGCTTGGTGAACATATCAAATCTCGTTCACACTTCCTGCTGATTTCACCGTCGATCAACATCAGGCCTTAGCCGCGATCGATGGTCATACCTTTTGCTCGGAACGAGAGTTGTTGTTAAAAGGGTCAGAACAGTTAATATTTGATTCTAGAATATTTACATTTTTGTTCTTCCTATTCCCTATAATCCATTAAGCTTGAAACCCTAGATCTAGCATATTTACATTTGCATCCAGTTAGTTTAGTAACATATTTCCATATTGCAACTGCACCTTTTAATAAGGATATTTCCTTATATTGATTAAATATTGTTGATACCTAGCTTAGTCCTGAAATGAGAAATGTATTGTGGGCCATTGCTCTCTGTGGATTCAATTCATAAGTACTACACCTGACCTCTCTTGGCAAGAATATTTTTTTGTGTGTTAGTATTAAGGGTTAATTTGAACAATAAACACACCATGTCAAATTTGGAGATGTTGTCGGGGATCATTGATCGCCATTAGATCTAATTTTTTGGATTTAGTCTAGGTTTGTGTTTATTTTAAAGTTACTAATTTTTTCTTTTCTTTGTTTCTCAGGTACATGCAACAGAGTACCACAGGCAATAAAGGACAAAAATTACTATTCTCAGACCCACATAGGCTCGAACGTACGATCCGCAAAGAAAGACGACAAGCGTCAACCGTCGGTATCTACTAAGCTACGAGCGACACCTCTTCACGGATAGCATAAACCGACATCAGAACTCGAGAATCGACCGACGTCGACCACATAGCATCAATCGACGAACACCTACCCGCATTGATCGAAGACAACAGACGAGTTCAGATGGTTGTTCCTATTGTAGTGGTTCAAAATGAGAATGGAGACTTGCGTGATCTCAACGGTCACCTGCGTAATACATCAAGTCAAAAGATAGACGATCAGGGGGCTGTAATCCCTGATACAGAAGCAGAAGCAGACGCTGCAATAGCTCAACCTGGAGCTAACGCCCAAGCTGCTAAAGGCATGGAGGTTTCAAGGCCAACCAGAAGTCCATGGATCAAATTTATGTTTGACAAAGTATTAGAAGGGTAGCAGAAGATCACTGTATAATTCAATATGAGGATAGATTTCTTGTACCTCCACTTGAACACAAAGTTCGAAGACCTCAACACCTGTGTGAAGGAGCTAGAGAACGAACTAGTTCAGACAAGTGAAGCCCTTAATAGATATGACGATATGGTTAAGGAGAAGGAAGAGTCTGAACAGGAATGCACATCAATGCTGTGATTCGTGATGATTTTTGGGAAGAAGTCAAGAGAGAAAGGATACAAGAGGGAGGACTCTGTGTAGGAAATTCAATTTCGTACAGCAGTTCGCAGGAGCATCGATCGACACAAGCGACTGAAAATCGATCGACACAAGCGACTGAGAATCGATCGACAGTCCCTGAGAATTTAGCAAAATCAAGAGAATCTTCCAATATCGTTCGATGGCGAGATCGTAGCGGCGATCGAAGGTACCCAGAAATAAAACAAGTTTATTTAGCAAAATTCACGATCATGAAAACTCCAAAGCAAAATATGGATACATCAGAGCCTATGATGGTCGTTAAGGCTACCGAGATCGTAGAGGGTCAATCTGAAGAAGAAAAGTGAAGTCGGAAGTTTGTGGTGCCATGTCTGATCAAAAACAACGAGTTTCCCAATGCCCTTTGCGACACTAGATCGTCGGTGAGCATCTTACCTAGAGCTATGGCAGAGAAGTTGAACCTCAGAGTGGAGCCTTCTGGTGATTCTTTCATTTTTGTGGATTGCTCTAGAGTATATTCAGGGGGTATTTGTAGAGATGTCCCACTGCAAATTCAAAATGTCTTCGTCCCGATAGACTTCCATGTGACGGATATCCATATCAATTGGAATTATTCTCGGTTACTTGGACGAGCTTTCATGGCCACTATAGGAGCTATTTGTACATGAAGACACACATATTGTGCCTTTCCTTGATTGATCATAATGTTTATTATGAAATTTATAAGAAACTTTCCCTCACAAAATTTTGTAATCATGCAGAGCTTGTGGCCACATGCTTCTGCGATTATGAGTTCAATGAGGAATCCAAAGAAGGAGAATCGATCGACACCCACCATTCAGAACCGATTGACACTTGCCATACCCCAGCAAACCTCGAGTACGACGAAGATTACAGCGATGAAGAAATAATTGAATACCAAGAAATTGCTATGAAAGAGGCTGGTGTTTTTCATGTTTCCCATCAACTCAAAAACTCGACATCGATCGATGGTAACCATTCACCATCGATCAATACTACTATTCACTCAGAGTCCGAACTAGATTCAGCTGCAGAACGCGGAATGGAATATGGTTATCTATGACCAGATCATTTCGTTATTATGAGATATCTAGTCACGCATGAGCTATGGATGGCAGAATTCTACGTGTCACAAAGGAAAATGTGGCAGATATACTTGCGACGGCTAATGGAGCTGGGAATATTTTAGGCCAACAGTCTGATACTCAAGCATCGATCGACGGTCACAACACACCATCGATCGACATCTATCAGGCATATCAAGGATATGCTAAAGCTTACGGCCTAGAACGGGAAAAAGCTCGCTGGGTAATGAATGTGAAAGTGGATAATATAGCATCGATCGACGGCATATCTTGCCCATCGAACGGCATCAAACGCAACCGAGAACCAGAGCAAAGAAAAAAAGATGCAGATAATGGTTATCTTAGACAAGATGAGTTTGGAATTTTCAGATATACAGAAGGACGTGCACAAGATCTTTATGCAAAAATTCTAAACATACCAAAGGATGATGTAACCAATGCCCTTGTTATGTCTACTGGATCAGGAACTTTATTTGGACAACCAGCATCGATTGACGCCCGAATTCGTCCATCGATCGACAGCGAGGAACAAAAGAAAGTGCCAATCCACAATGATGTATACACCCCCAAATATAGAAAATCGATTGACTTCAAAAGCCATGCCTCGATCGACACCATTCCAAGGGTGAACAAGTGGGAAATCCACAATCAGCCGATTGGATAAACCCACTTCTGATAGACGTACCGTAGAGCATGGAAAAAAGAGCTTATGATGCTAATGGCAGGAGAATTTTCCATTGGGAAAAGAAAGACGAGTATGGCATCTACAGAGATGAGAAAGGCAATTCACGAGTGATAGACAACAAAAGTATGAAAGTGCAAGAAGAAGATGTCAGGGTAGTTCTAGAACGGGCTACTATGTTTGAGCTGAGCTACATATGTTTACCAGAACATGCAGCAAAAATCACTATGTATATCAAGAAGCAAAAGACATACAACAGAGCAGAGATTGACGATATCATGCATGAGATCTACAAAGCTCAAGAATGTCACTGGATGATTTCTACCAGAAGCTTGATGATGTCTATTATCCTATAGACAAGTGCCTCTCCGGTTTGACTACACACATGGATGAGATGAAGCAAGATTTGGATACTGTTCAAGGACAGTGTGCTTGGAGAAAACAGAGTGACATCGATCGACGGCAGCAACATGCCATCGATTTATGCTAAGTTCGACAGACAGAAGTCCGCGTCAGAAGAACAATTAGAAGAAAATTTGATGAGATTGCTTTTTCTCAGAACTTGATGAAGGACTACTCAACAATCGGAAGATATATCAGCAATTACAGCCACCAGATTTAGAATGCTACAGGGCATTATTGAGAATCTACAAAGGAGAATGCATTTAGTGGAGGTTGCTAAGGAGATCATGAAGAATGATAAACCCAGAGGAGATAAGGCAATGAGAAGCTTTGTCAGTACATGGTTTCAGAAGAGCGAAGAAGATGTAGACACTTGTTTTCCAACTGTTGATCCACCACCATTCTAGTTAGAAAATTTAAAAACGTCGAGCTTAAGACTATGACCAAGCGCTGAGTGGGAGGCAACCCACAATTTAGTAAGATTTTATTTATACTACTATTTATTTAGAGTTTTTTACAAACAATTTGAGTCCACCATCGATCGACACCATAGAGGCACCATCGGTCGTCAGTGGATAGAGACCATCGATCGGCCAGACTCGCCTACCATCGATCGACGCTCTCTTACAGTGAGAGGTATCGAGTTTTCTACTTAAGCTATTTAATTATGATTTGATTTTTCTTAATTAAGCCGGGGCAAATTACACTAGGGACAGTGTAATTTAAGTCTGGGGGAGGTTGCTAATGCTATTTATCTGTTTTCGAGTTATATATATATATAAGTTTTTCAAAAAAGTTTTATTAAGTCAAGAAGGGGACTATGATCAACATTTATTATTGACTAACCACACTTTAGC
The DNA here is from genome assembly GCA_905132885.1 of Moricandia moricandioides. Lineage (NCBI taxonomy): Eukaryota > Viridiplantae > Streptophyta > Magnoliopsida > Brassicales > Brassicaceae > Moricandia > Moricandia moricandioides. Next base: position 46,785 of record CAJHQQ010001787.1, read on the forward strand.
ACCATTCTTAGAATTTTTTTTTTGCAGAGATTACTAGAGATACCAAAGTGGATCATCCTACCACTATATCACTTTTGCTTAGAAAGTTTGAAGGAACCGAAGATGATTTCCAACACTAATCCTGACATTATCTGCTTTCTTTGGGATTTGGTATACACTAGATTGGATTCCATCTGCAAGTCTGGAAGGTAAAAGTCTGTGTGCTTTTGATTCCCCTCTCTCTCCCCTTCAGATAAAAAGGATCGAACGGGATTTGGTGGCTACAACCATTAAAGCTTGATTCATATGATTCTAAAAAGAGATAAAGATCAAAAAGAAGTGAACAAGATATGGTGGCAAAAACCATTAGAGCTTGATTCACGGAAACCTATCCAAATATCTCATTAAATTAAAAAAAAATGATGCCCTCAAAAGAAGGGAGACACTGACTGAGAACAAGTGAGAAGAGAGAGAGGAAAGGAATCAGAGAAGACTACCTATGTGTTTAGATACTTGCAGAGGTAAGAGTCCATATATCCTTTGATCGATACTTCCAAGGTAAAGCCTGCACTTTTATTTTATGCAAAGAAATGAAATCAGCAGAGGGGCGAGTTAGACTAGTATTCACTAAGTTGTTGGTAGAATGGATTTGGTTGCTATACTAGGATAGGGTATATAAAGTTTCTCTGTGATTGACTTGATAGGATGTGGTTGCAACAAAGTAGGGAGACGGTTACACTTAGGCATTATGTGAGTCTTCGCTTTTCAAAACCTCTTTCACAGGCTTGTTTGCTTGAGGACAAGAAAAATGTTAAGTCTGGGGGAGTTGACATAACCTATTTATTACCAGTTTTAGGCCAAGTTATAGGCTCTATTTGGGGTCTATTATGTGTGTCTAGGCTATGTTTCGAGGTATTTACATGTCAAGGTATGTTTTGGAGATATATGGAGATACTTGTACTTTTTAGAGAATTTAGAAGAGAATAATCCGTAGCGGATCGTTGAGAGAGCCGAAGTACAAGATAGTCGTCGATCGACGACACAACCTTGTCATCGACCGATGGTACAAGACGAAGATTGATCGATGTTGAAAACTTGACATCGATTGATGACCAATATGCAGACAGCCGATCCCAAGCCCAAGTTAGAGACAAGACACAAGATTACAAGATTACCCCTAGACTAGTTTTGACCTAGGTATTAAAGTTTTATATTAATACTTTATGTCTTACAGTAGAGTATGTTTGTAGAGTACGTGTGCAGAGTAGGCACAAGTTTTCTACTATAGTTTTAGAGTTTTTAGGGGAAAAGATTCATAACTCCTTATTGAGATTTGTATTGGAACACCAGTAATTTATCTATGATTATATTCAGATTATTATTCTTACTTTAATTATGTGTGTTTAATCATCAACTAGATTTAGGGTTGAATGATAACAATCATGAATTAGCCCAAAAATACGATTGTTAAGTTAAAGTTAAATATCCATCAATTGAGTTGTGCTTAATTCTTGCATTCTAGAGTAGCTAACTAGGATCTCAAAAGTAGGACATGGACGACTACGAGAGTAGGTTCTGTGCCAGAATAGAGTCCATTGAACTAGTTTGTTAGGCGCATGTGAGAGCTGGTATAATTAGCTTGGTGAACATATCAAATCTCGTTCACAATTCCTTATGATTTCACCGTCGATCAACATCAGGCCTTAGTCGTCGATCGATGGTCGTTACTTTTGCTCGCATACGAGAGTTGGAGTTAAAAGGGCTAGAATAATTAATATTTGAGTTCTAGAATATTTACAATTATGTGCTTCTTATTCCCTATAATCCATTAAGGTTTAAACCATAGATCTAGCACATTTACATTTGCATCTAGTTAGTTTAGTAGCATATTTCCATATTTACGTTATTAGCATATTTCTATATTGCATATACACATTCTAATAAGGAATATTTCCTTAAATTGATTAAATAATTTATATATATATATATACCTAGCTTAGTCCTTAGAAATAAGAAATCTATTGTGTGCCATTGCTCTCTGTGGATTTAATCCCTAAGTACTACACCTGATCTCTCTTGGCAAGAGTATTGTTTTGTGTGTTAGGATTAAGGGTTAATTTGACAGTTAATTGTTTAGGATATTTATACCCTGCTAGAACAATAAACACACCGTGTCACACAGACATCAACGCCAGAATGGACAACATGTTCACTGAGCTTAATACAAAATATGATATTGTGCGCAGACACGTGTGTAGGATTGATGTAGATGAGTTGGGTATTACTGATGTTGAGCCTTCTCAGCTGTCTCTGGCTTTTGCAAACTCTTCCACATCAGTCCCATATGGAACCATTTGCAACCTTCATGTCCAAGTTGGGGATTGTGTTATTCATGCTGAATTTCAGGTTGTTGAAATGAACAAGGATTATGAGATTTCCTTGATCCTTGGAAGATCATTTATGGTTACAGTGGGAGAAATCATTGATATGCCTAATAAGAAAGTCTCCTTCTCCAACATCAACAAGAAGGTTTTATACAAGGCTGTCCCCACCAAATTTCCCACACTACACGCCTCCTGCATCTCAGTGGTTAGTGGAGAACAGCTGAAATATGTTCCTAAGAAGGATCTTTGTGATAAGAGTGAGATCGAGGCTGCTCTAGACAGAGATCCTCACACTGATACCAAGAAACTTAAAGGGAATGTGAAAGTGAAAGATAAAGTCCAGAGAAAAAGGATCAAGGGTGATCCTACAATGACTTTTATACCTCGCATGTGTGATGAGAACTCCATTGAGTGTGAGGTAAAGTGCAAAGGTACCTTGAAACCATTCTCTAAAGTAAGATCTATTCTCACACATGAGATGAAAGATAAAGGGGAAGCTGAAAACATGTCTGGTTGTGGAGCTTGTTTTGAAACAAACGCTCATGCTCAACCTGACTGAACAATATCACCAAGTCAAGCTAGTACGTAAACAAAGCGCTCGGTAGGAGGCAACCCACTAGTAAGTGTAAATATCATTAGGAATTGCTTTTTACTTATTTTTGGTTTTAGTTTATAGAGTCTCAGGTAAAAATTCAGAAAACCCAAGATGCTTCAAAAAAAATTATGGGTCTTAGAAATGGAGCACCCATCCCTCTGAAAGGAGCGGCTGCTCCTAGCGAAGATCTAACGATAGAGCACTCAGAATTTTCCGGAGCACCCTCTCTATGCAGGTAAGTGTCTCGACTAAAAAAAATTCAGATTCTTGTTTACACCTTCTCACTGATTTATTTTCACACCAGGTATGGGGTGAAGTAAGTCTGGGGGAGGGTTTTCATCGTTTACTAACTCGTTTATTTCTTTTCTTTTCTCTTGAGTTAGTTTATTCAGTTTTTAAGATCGAGTCAGTTGAAATTTTTTATGGGAATTATGACCTTATTTGTGATGTTATTTAACTAACTCGTTGTTTACTTTATCTTATTCAATGACCTTAGCAGTAACGGCAGACACACATGTGGACCTGGAACACCCTGACTTTATCTCCCCTTGTTATGTAGAAGATTTCGGGTTGTCAAGGTTACTCTGAAACGACTTAGCCCCATTTGAAATTGAGCCTAATCTTGACTGCAATTCTTCTTATTATGGGCATTAGATCAGCGAAACGAGAATACATTCAGGACTTCTTATCCTTTCATATCCATCTTGCTGATCCTTAGTGTCTAGCTCATCTTTAGCTACTTCCCACCCTGCACCTTAGCCTTTATTCCACTAACATGCATTTTCTTTTCAGTGTTATATGTGCAGATATGTGAAAAAAAGGTCGGAGAGGAAAGGATCGACACAACCTCTCACTCGTTACTGCTGCAGAAGTTCAAATAATCGAGAAAACAGGCGGATCCAGGGAGCAACTGCTCCCAAATTTCTCCCAACCAAAAACCGCACAAAAAGAATGATGTAGAAACAGAAACATTGTAAGATCAGAACCATGAGTGGTATTCATATGTTACCTCCTTCTTCGTCACATCACCATCCCAACTCAAGATGAATAAAAAACAAAACTCTGTTTTAATTTCTTTACGAGTATGAGGTGATGGAGAAGGGGAAGAATCCCAAGATATGTGTTGCTGGGAAGGTTTACAAATGGTGAAACACCGAGTTAAATTAATGAAGACCGGGATGATGCCCGGAAAAGCCGGATCCTGAACGAGAACAATTGTCCTAGAAGAAGCAAAACGAGTAGAGGCTGTTGAAATCAATGGATCCATCCTCTCATGCAGTTTTATGCGATATCCTGCATGCTCTACAAAGAATAGTAGCCTCTAAACACTCTTATTAACTCAACTAAAACAATTAAATGGCCTGTTTCACACCTAGAACATCCTACACTGACCAATGCATGTGATGAGAAGCTCACGCCTATCTTTCCTGAATGTAAGGGGTTTTTTCTGGAAGGTGACACTTTTGAAGGTTTGAGACATAGAGTGTGGAGCCAATTTTGAACAGCAGTCAGTAGGGTTTCGGTAGCGGTGTGCTTACCTAGTCAACTGCTGGTATGGTTCAGAGTTTTGTGGTTAAAGTATTGTTGCGGAGAATATGAGAGTTTCCACACTTTCAAACCTTTCTCCCTGTTCTTGATACTTGACATTGTTTGAGGACAAACAAGGATCTAAGTCTGGGGGAATTGATATATGGAGTTTGTGACACATTGTACATATGTTTTCTAAAGTGTTTTCAGGTTTATCGGGTCTTTCTAGTCCACTTTGATTCATTTCAGGTCTGGAGTAGGTATGGAAACCCTTGGAGAGATGTAGGAGAAAAACGAGCCAGAATTGGTGTTTCCCATGCGAAACTAATCGGATCAACTTGATAGGTGTTCCCGAGTGAGAGGAACAACCGACTACCTGCTCCAGCGGGAGAGATTTTTAAAGAAATTTCCAATATTTTGGGATTTTACCTAGGGATCCCCCCCCCTTTTCCTCCTTCAGCCGCTAGAGGCCTGCAATATATCTATTTCTTATTTTTTTCATAGACGACATTACTTTTTTACACAAAATTTTGAGAGAGCAAACTTGTAATCTTGTGAAGGGAGAAGGATCTCCGCATACTTTTGAGAAGAATCCTAAACCCTATTTTATTATTCAGTAATCTATTATCATATTTTCCTCAGCTTTTGTTCTCTGTGTTCTCTGTGGATATGGCTGAGTAGTCAATTGTTAGGTTTAGGGTGCTAAGGAATTATAGATTTATGGGCTAAACACAATTAAGGGCTTATATTTTGATGTAACCAGCTATAGTTGATCTTAATGCTGAGAATAAACTGTCAACTTAGTCTCTGATTTTAGGTTGAATCTATTCATCAAAAGTGTAATAGGTTGCTAGAAAGAACATATATGGGAAAATTGTCCTTAACCAACGAGAGTTGATGTTAAGGCAAATTGTGAACATATCAAATCTAATCAAAATGCCTATTTTCGTTCTCTGATTCAAACAAAAGTTTAGATATTACGCCTTCTTGATAAATGGATTGATTCCACAAAAGTGGTTTAATCTTTCTTGGTTGAGTTAGAGACTGTTTTTGCTTAGTTCCTTGAATAAATGTTTTGCTCATGATCATTACAATCTCAATATCATTACACTGAACCTAGCGCTTTATCTCCCTGATTTTACATTATTATTATGCTGGTGTTTAGTTACTTTAGTTACATAAATCATCAACAAAATCGCTTTATCTTACCTAATTTATTTCACTCGATAGAAACTTAGTGTAACCATTAGTCTTTGTGGATTTGATTGGAAAGTGAGACATCGACATACAATTCGATTGTGGTATATACAAGCAATATCAATATCTCATGTTCTGGGCGATAAGGAGGTGTTGGAAGGACTCCATGCATCTGAAAACATCATTTATACTTTGGTGTGGGAACCGAAATTCACACTATCAATTTTAATGAACCAAGGAAAGTTAAAAAACCTTAAATCTCCTTATGGTCCTGGATTTCCTGCTTAAACAAACATATACGAAAAAGAGACAATAACAAGATATCTAATGAGATTGTACATAGGCGTTTTATTGATTAAGACAAAGCAAAGTTACTGAGATTCACCGAATACAAGATGGACGGAAATTCGTCAATAGTGGAGAACAGAAGAAACAAAACAGTAAAACGTTCTAAGTATCAAAACTCGCTAGTCTAGCCGCCTAGATCTTAAGTTCTCCTCAAGCTCACAATAACTTCCCTCAAAAAATAATTTTTGGATCCCCCTTTTCCTTGTGTTGGCTCTTCTTTATATAGGTCTCCAAGGTCGGTGTCTTTCCTTTTCTGCCCTTGCTTCGATTTTATCTTCCGCGAAAATATTCCTTATCTTCTCGATTTTTCCAAAATTATCCCGAGACTTGACAATTATCTTCTTTTCCATTTATCCTTTGCTAAAATTCGGTTGACCGTCACGGCAATCAGTTTCATTCTCGTCTAAAATTGTAAGTGGGCCTTTATCGTGTTTTAGACCCTTCCGCGCCGTTTACAGTTTTTGGCGACCTTTACGATTTCTTTTGGAAAAATCATCCTTTATATATTTATACGATGTTTGGTTCCGCAAAATAACATACCACTCATGTAATCGAGAAAATTTTGGTGTTTAAAACGTTGTCGTTTTACACGATAGTCTTGAAGTTTAGGCAAAAAAAAAACAAGTTTCACGACTTTATCATAGAATTTTAACGAAAAATGCAATTTAGGAGAAAAAAGAGACGCCTTAGAAAAGAAAGGACGGACAGGATGATAAAGATGGTGTGGTTTAGTCGCCCATGGGTGACTATATTGTGCTTCGTGTCTAGTCGCCCATGGGCGACTAGACGGTGTTCCGTGTCTAGTCGCTCATGGACGAGTAGACGGTGTTGCCTGTCTAGTTGCCCGTGGGTGACTAGACAATGTTTTCGTGTCTTTGTCATCCCAAAACTTATTCTGTATGATTGTTCGGAATTTGTGTCCTTCGAGGGATAGTCTTAGCAATCCTGTACGGTGATTTCAAGATTACCTTTTTCGACCCCAACAGTTAGCACCTAGGTCGTAAGTTTCTACTACGTTTAATTGGAAACTATGGCCAGGAATATTTTTCGAAATTATCGTAAATATTTTATCGATTATTTTAAATGCAGAAAAATTTCTATAAGTATTGGACCTTCGCTCCTTATTCATCCCACACTTCTCTAACTTTTCCTCTTTTCTTTCTTGTGAGCTTCTTTGAATCAAGATGACTTCCTCTCAAGATGAGCAAAGAAGCAACAAGTCCGGGATGAGGGCTGCCCTTCAGGCGAGTTCGTCGAACTATTCTTCTCCTGCTGGCATTCCAACTCAAGCTGCTGAGTATCTCGCTTTTCAGGAAGAGCTGACTCGCCGTGATGCTGAGGCGGGGGTATCCGTCCATGTTCATCCAACGGACCACTCCGTCCCAGCTGTTGCCTTGAACCCTGCTGCCAAGTTACCATCTTCCTCTCCGATCGTTCCTGAGGGTTGGGTGACTGCGGCTGAGGTTTCATCACAGTCGACGCTTTCTTCTCTGACTCCGGTTTCTGTTACCAATACTGAAAATTCTCCTGATTTGATGCATCCTCCATCAGCCAATAGAGAAATTTTCTTTGGGTTACGTTTCCTTAGTGCCACTCCTATCGTTGCGCCAAAAGGTCGTAAGAGGGCTTGTGAAAATCTTGAGACAACTAAGAAGAGGAGATGCCTCAGAGGAAGTGAGATCGGGCCTTCGCCCCTAGGGGCCTCTAGTTCGAGTTCGATATTCCCGTACCGTGCTAAGGTTTGCTTTGAGACTGTTTTTGGGTGTATTTGATCTTTTCTCACTTCTATTTGTTCCACGGTTCGTATCTTTGACCGATAGGATGATTAGCGACTACAGGTCAGAGGTTGAGCGTCTTTCAAAATAGTCTGGTGAGTCGATAGATAGATCTTTGAAGCTTGAGGAGAAGTTCAGGGCTATCGAGGAAATCCATTCTCTCGAGGTATCGAGGTTTGAGAGTCGGATTAGCGAGTTAGAGAGGGATAATGGGAAGAAAGCTAGTTCCTTGGTCAAGGAGAAGAAGGCTAAGAAGGCCAAGGCTTCCGCGTTGCGTCCTCTGCAGAATCAGATTAACAACAGAGAAGGCTCGATGAGCTGCAGGGTCGTGGAGTCTAATGAAAGTGAGAGTTGGTTGCTGGTCTTGTTTGTGGAGTCTTGATGATGAGTGTAGAAGATTAAGGAGTTGAGATAGGCCTAGAGAAGTTAAAATTTGATAGGAAGTCTTGCTCTTGCTATTTGGTATGATTTTGCAAGGATATCACATTTATGGCTTTGAAGGGTATAGTTTGGTAATGATCTCCCACCTTCACACCTCTTCCTCACCTTGTTTCTGAAAGTTTACTTGTTGACAGGTAAATGATATGTTTGGGGGAGTTGATGTCTTGACATTTGACAAGAGGGTTTTTATGTATTTCAATGCAAATTATATCCAATTAACCCTACGAACTAATCTTGCCAAGAGAGGTCAAATTATAGTATTTAGGGATCGAATCCACAGGGAGCGTGGACACACAATAAAATTAAAAAAGTCAACATTAAGCAAGGTAAATAGATTAATAAGCAGTAAATAAACTATAGCAGATAATTGATTGATTGGTAAGTAAACAATAATAATAAATAACTAGATCTAGGGTTTCAAGCAAGTGAATTATAGAGGATATAAGATAAGGGTATTAATCATAGAACTCGATATCTAATGTAAAAAACGACCAGCTCTCGCTGCGTGATGCAACCATGCTTGAGTCAGAGGTCTGTGCGGTCAAGGACAAACCGGGATGGCTGAATGGAAAGCTTGAAGATGAATCTAAGTCTGGAAATGAGCATAATCAGCTTACTTTTGCTGTGAAAATCATGTCAAACAAGATGGAAAAGATGTGGATCAGCCCCATGGATGATTTATGCCTTTTTCTGGGTCTAAAAGAAGATCAATACACAAGTTGAGGATCCATTCTTTCTTTCAGCAAGGCTAGCCACGAAATTCAAGTCAAGGAGTCAGCCAAAGTAAATAATTCATGAGTTTTCAAGACAATTTTAGTTTTAATTAAGTTTTTCTTATTTTTCTATAATTTTAGGACTTTTCAATTTCCTTCTTCTCTACTTAAACTCTCTTTTGTTTCTGAAAAAAAACATTCATGTTTTTTTTATCAATAACTCTCTCTAAATCTGTGAATCCGTTTTTCATCTTTGAATATTGATTGCTAGGAGTTCATTTTCTGCAAGCAAAACTTGTCTTTGATCACAATCAGATTTCATTCTCTTGATCTTAGACACATCTACACAAGATTTGATCATTCCATAGGTCATCTCTGAAGTTTATCATCCATATCTACTTCTATCCATCAAAACCATCATCATCTATCCTTCAAACCATCAGATCTTCCTTCAAAGAATCAGGGACAAAAAGGATCTCCTCACCAGAGATTCATCAAGTGGTATCAGAGCAGATTGAAGGCTCTTGATCTAGGGTTTGATTCTGAAACTTTTCAACTTCTCTTCTTTGTATTGGGAATCTCTTTTCTATTCTCTACAATTTTCTCAAAAATATCTCATCTTTCTATCTGTATAATCTGCAAGAGGGTCAACCAGATTAATAAAAAACAAAAAAAAATCAAAGAAAAGTTGAAGAGAAATCAACCTTGGCTGAGGAGAAATCAAGCCCTGGTGGTAAAGTCTCTTGCAAAACCAAATTTCTTAAAACTTTCTATCTTTTCTTCTGTTTTCGGGGCTGGGGATTGTTCTCTAAAGCTTGATCTTTGTTTGTTGCTGAGCTACTGGATTAACAGAAAAAAAATCACAGAAAAATCATAGAGAAACACTTGAGAGATTGTGAGGCTTAGGCTATCTGTTATTGTGCTAATTTTTCTTGTTTAGATTCTAACAGGAAGCCATGTCTGGAGGAAGCAATTTCAGGAGGGACGTCCTGAGAAGGAGTTAGATTACAACCTGTTTGACTATGCAACAAAAGCAGTCTTCAAAACAACAGAAAAGTCTATGAGAAAAAGAGATTCATATGATATTGATGAGTCTGTTTATGAGCAGGAAAGTATACAGTCCATGAGGACACTGGAAATGCTTAAAAGGAGGAGTACACATCATGATCAATTCAGTTCTTCCACAAAGAGTGTGCTGGGAAAAAGACAGATTTTATTAAGAAAAGAAAAGTCGGTTTTTGACCATTCTGATTTTGTGCAGCAAAAGCCACGACCAGTGAGGCAAGATGAACTAACTAGTAGGAGCAGAGAACTTCGTAGACATGTCAGAGAAGAGACAGGAGCTTGCTATGGTCGTGATCCCATAAAAAATCTCAGAAACAACAAGCAACATTTGATTATTTGGACAGCCAACAGTTTCAAGATGATTTCAAAAGGATTGCACAACAAGTACGGCAAGAGTCTGTAACAAATCAGCAAATGACACCAACCTCACGTCCCTCTCCAAAGTTTGATGGTCAAAGAAGTTGTAACAAGAAAGAGCAGGTTATCCAAGAGATGGGAACAAAAACATCTAAGGTAATAAAAGAACCTGAGACAGAATATGAGTTATCTCTTTTCTCTTCTCAGTCTGAGCTTAATGTCAATAAAACATGTGATGAACTAACTTATCTGGAATCGGTGCAACCGAGTAGCCTTGTTTTAGTGTCTCAGGTCTCAGAAGAAAACTCAGCAGAAGAAGCACAAATGAGTTCACCACCAGAAAAAGTGTTGGAGCAGCCCAACATTGTAGCAGAAACAGATGCTAAGGCATTCTCTTTGAACTCTCAAGACCACTGTAAGGACCTTAATATGGTTAATTTTGTGCCTGATTTTTTTGTTATAATTAGTTCCAGTGATGTAAAACGTTTTGGTCTTGAAAAAGTGAAAGAATTTTGTGTTCCAAACTCTGTTTTTGATAACATGATTCATTCTTTTAAGAAATTTGAACTAGATAAATCTTTTGATCAAAAACATTTTTCCTGTGGTAATGGAATCAACCCTAGTCTTGTTTTGAGTTTTGATCAGTTTAAGAAACATCACAGAAGCCTTGATCACTTTGAAAAGACACAAAAGTTTGTTCTGCAACAATCTGATTTTTGTCTTAGAAAACCTTGTGATTTTGTTGCTTGTTTTAAAAATAATGGCTTTGATCTGAGTGTTTCTAGTCATAAACTAATCACTGGTGGTTTGTTTGCATATGCTTATGTTTTGGACAAACCTAGGAAGTCTCATGAACTGAAAGAAATTAGGGCTGAAATTGAAGTGGTTCTTGATTCTGATTTGAAACTTGCTAGTTTATGTTTTGAAAATGAAAAATCTTGGCATGTTTTAAGATCATTGCTTGAGAATTGTGTTGTTTTGAGCCTTGATGACATTCTGGTTTATAACATTTTGTGTGATAAACATGCTGATTCTTTGCTAAATGATTCTCAATTTGTACTTAATCATTTGTCTTCTGATTCTCAGAAAAGTAGGCACAAATTGAAGTTGTTCTATGTTATTAAGTGCCTTGATACAATTTTGGTTTACAATACTTACTTTGATGTGTATCTTAGAAGTCTGAAACAAGTGAAACATGTTCTCAGAAAGAAATGTTTGGCTATTGATCAGATTAAGAACCTGTTTTTCCTATATGACACTGGATTCCTAGTCTCTGTTTTGAGTATCTAGGAACAGCATGATCAGTCTCAGAGGGTTGCAAGGAAAAATAGAAAATGCAAATCTTATAAGCCTGAAATTTGGAGATGGAAGTACTTCGAGGAACATGGCTTCAAAACTCCAAGGAAGTTTCTGTCCAAAAACTTACTTTGATGTTGCTTTCATGCTTATTTTTTTGATCATTTGTCTCGCCTCTTACTTGTTTCCTTTTGATGTAGCAGATACAGATTTGAGGACAAATATTTTCAAAGGAGGAGGGGATGATTCAACCATGCTTGAGTCAGAGGACTGTGCGATCAAGGATAAAACGGGATGGCTGAATGGAAATCTTGAAGATGAATCTAAGTCTAGAATGGAGCATAATCAGCTTACTTTTGTTGTGAAAATCATGTCAAACAAGATGGAAAAGATGTGGATCAGCCCCATGGATGATTTATGCCTTTTTCTGGGTCTAAAAGCAGATCAATACACAAGTTGAGGATCCATTCTTTCTTTCAGCAAGGCTAGCCACAAAATTCAAGTCAAGGAGTCAGCCAAAATAAATAATTATTGAGTTTTGAAGACAATTTTAGTTTTAATTAAGTTTTTCTTATTTTTCTACAATTTTAGGACTTTTCAATTTCCTTCTTCTCTACTTAAACTCTCTTTTGTTTCTCAAAAAAACATTCACATTTTTTTATCAAAAACTCTCTCTAAATCTATGAATTCCTTTTTCATCTTTGAATATTGATTGCTAGGAGTTCATTTTCTGCAAGCAAAACTTGTCTTTGATCACAATCAGAGTTCATTCTCTTGATCTTAGACACATCTACACAAGATTTGATCATTCCATAGGTCATCTCTGTAGTTCATCATCCATATCTACTTCTATCCATCAAAACCATCATCATCTATCCTTCAAACCATCAGATCTTCCTTCAAAGAATCAGGGACAAAAAGGATCTCCTCACAAGAGATTCATCACTGTGAGTCTAATCTATTGACTAAGTCCTATGTCACAGCTCTCGCTTGTTGACACAGAATGACCGTCGATCGATGGCAATGATCCTGCGTCGATCGATGGTATCTTGAGTCAAGATTTATGACCTAATTCGATAAGTTCACTAAATTAACTAAATCAACTCTCGTTTGTTTCTAGCAACCTAGCTCAACATGATTAATTATGGTAGTACACCCTGCTTTCGCTTGCGCCTAACTATCCTATGATCAGGGTTCTAGTTAGCTACTCAAAAACACAAGCAATAAATACAATTCTATTGATAGATCTAATAATCACCCTAGCAATTCTATTGTTTGGCTAATCAATAAATACCATTAATAAACCCTAAACCTAACAAGAGATCTACTTTAGATGAATACAATAGAAATAATATAAAACCAAAGGATTTCCAGGAGAACTCTGAAGGAGTTCCTACCTTCTCTCCTAACCCTAGAACAATGAATTAAAGAAAGTTTGCTAAGCGTTACCGTCGACAATGGCTTAGAAAACATATAAATAGGTTTTAGGTCATCCATGGGGACTTTGGTAATTTGTGTTGGCTTCTGGGCTTAAGTCGGCCATAAAACATGTCGGGATGTCTTCTAGGATCACGTACCAAGGCTGTGCCGTCAATCGACACTCATTCATCTTCTCGACAGCTTCATCTAGCAAGACAGACAGACCACTCTCCAGTAAAGGGGTATAACTTCGGCTGTAGACTCTTGATTGACTTCAAACCGGTGGCATTGGAAAGTTAACTCAATGATATATCGTCTGTCAAAAGCTCAGCCCAATCGCATCGTGGGAAAATCTCCATCCATAGCTAAACATCTGACGCATCTGCGTAGTTCTGCATCTCTAAAAGCTCGAGAATCACCAAAGTTCTCCAGAACGTACCTGAACCTAAAAATACTCTAAAAATACTCCAAAAAAATATAGACTCTATAAACTCCCCCATACTTAACATTTTTCTTCTCCTCAAACAAACAAATCCTATGAAAGAGGTTTTGAAAAGCGGAGACGCACATAATGTCTAAGTATAACTATCACCCTGCTTTGTTGCAACCAAATCCTATTAAGTCAATCACAGAGACACTTTATATACCCTATTATGGTATAGCAACCAAATCCATTATGCCAACAACTTAGCGAATACTAGTCTGACTACTTTGCATAAAATAAAACTACAGGCTCTACCCTGGGAGGATTGATCAAAGGACACATGGACTCTCACCCCTGCAAGTATCTGAGTACACATGTAGTCTTCTCTAATCCCTTTCGTCTCTCTCTTCTCACATGCTCACACAATGTCTCCCTTCTTTTGAGGATATCATTTTATTTTTTAATTGGATGAGATATTTGAACATGCTTCCATGAATCAAGCCCTAATGGTTATTGCCACCAGATCATGTTTACTTCTTTTGACCTTTACCTCTTTTTAAAATCATATAAATCAAGCCTTAATGGTTGTAGCCACCAAATCATGTTCGATTCCATTTTTAATCTGAAGGGGAGAGAGAGGAGAATCAGAACATACAAACTTTTACCTTCCAAACTTGGAATCCGATCCGATGTATACCAAGCCCCAAAGCAAGCTGATAATGTCATGGTTAGTGTTGGAAATCAGCTTTGGTTCCTTCAAACTTTCTAAGCAAGTGTGATATAGCGGCAAGATTATCCACTTTGATATCTCTATTAATCTCTGCAAATAACCTTCTAAGAATGGTGCTAAAGTGTGGTTAGTCAATAATAAATCTTGATTATAGTCCCCTTCTTGACTCAATAAAATTATTTGAAAAACTTATGTATATATATTAAATAAAACTCACAAAAAAATCAAATAGAATTAGAGAACATCCCCCACACTTAAATTACAGTGTCCCCAGTGTAATCCGTCCCAGATTGATTAGGAAAAACAAATCATAAGTAAGAAGATTTAGACAGAAACGTGATACCAGACACTGTAAAAGAGTGTTGATCGATGGCAGATGGATGGTGTCGACCGATGGTCATGATCCATGGTCAATTGATTTTTACTCTTTAGTGGCGATCGATGGTACACCTGAAAGTTTCTACTCTTTTTTATTTTAATTATAGAAAATAAAACTAAAAATAGAACACAATATCAGTAATACGTTCCCCAGACTCAACAACACTATCACCAAGGTTATACAGTCTGAGATTGGTGAAGAAAATAAATCATAAGGACAAAATTTAACAAGGAAAAACGATATAACTGCTTGCTGATGGTGACCATCGATCGACACAGTTAAGTGGCGATCGATCGACACTAGGGTTACTCCATCGATCGACAATGATCAATTGTCGATCGATACTCTGTGCAGACTACTTCCTCGGGTTTTTTTCTCTTTTTTTTTGAAAAGTTGCCATAATAAAATAAAATCCGAAATTAGACTAATATAATCAAAAACTAATTAAAAACTTACTAAACAATGGGTTCTCTCCCACTTAGTGCTTGTTAATACTCTTTAGCTGGACGTTTTGGAGTTCTAATTCAGTTCTGATGAGATTGGGGACTTGCTCCAAAACTATTCCCAGTGTCCAATTTCTTCAGCTTCATTACCCTTTTTGTGAAAGCCTCCATAAATTCTTCTCCTTTGTCTATCATCTCAGCAATAAGGAGTGGTCGAAGCTTTGGAAATGGTTGCGAGAAGCATCTGCTGCGCACTATGTACTTCCTGAAACCACCTGAGAAGTGGGCAATCAATGAAAACTTAGGACCGTCTTTGGTCCTTTTCATCTTCTTCCAATTCCTCTTCTTCTTTACCCGAGACTTTCCTGATCTCGTGGTGCCTCCATCGAAGAGATTATGAGATACTTCAAACTTATTCTGCTCTGATTTGTGATGAGTGTCGAAAAACAGTCTAGTGTTGATGTCGATCGATGCTCCAATGCTGGCGTCGATCGATTCAACATTGATGGTGTTGATCGATGCTGCGACCGTTGGTCCTTGGTCAATGTCACCTTCATACTTCAATACTATCTGAGAAACTACTGCATAAATAGGATCATCAAATACCTCAACGTAGGGATCCATATGCACACTTCCATCTGGTGGAATAGGAGAATCAACCTCAAAAAGGGCACTAGGAACCACAAACTTCACAGGGTCATGTACCATCTTTGCTCTTTTGTGAAACCCATTAACTTCTACACAAATATGTGGTTGAGGATCTTCTGGGACAGCAAGGTGTGAGCCCTTGAACTCGTGAATTATCTCCTCAATCAGCTCTGGCTCAATCATGTAACCTGGCTGTTCGTCCAACAATGAGTGTCGATCAATGTCAGCTAGGTGGTATTGATCGATGATGGGCTTTGGGTGTTGATCGATGCAGTAGGGTCTCCAGATCTCTTCCCGAAGTGTGCTGATCGTCATCAAGCTTCTGCTTCGAGTCCTGATCAATATCTTCAAGCCATTCGTCCAACTCCAATAGGTCTTCCATAGTGACTTTCCTACTCCAATTAAAATTCCCAAGTTGCTCTCTATCCTCTAGCTTTAAGAATTCTTCCCTGGTGATCTCTCTATCTATATCTGAGGTAAGATCACAGTTTGATAAATCAATACTCTTTAGTGTCGAGTCTTCAATGCCCTGAGAAGATTGTCCTGGAAGAACAATCTCGAGATGAACAGTGTCGGAATGAACAGCGTCGGGATAAACAGTGTCGTGGTGAACATTGTCGATCGATGCCGGATGAACAGTGTCGATCAATGCTGGGTGAACAGTATCATGATGAACATTGGCACAATGAACAGTGTTGTGGTGAACAGTGTCACGATGAAAAGTGTCAGCTGATCTCGGATGAACAGTGTCATTTGATGGTGAGGTATTTGCATTGATCGATGTTGTTGTCAGATCATTGATAACAATTTATCTGCTCTTCTTTGCTCAGATTCATGGTGTTCATCCCCTTTCCGTGTAACCTCATCTGTTTGTTGAACCAGATTATCTGGCTTCTTATCGCGAGTGCTCAGTGTTTCACATTCTCCATCTGTTTCACGATAAAGAACACCCAACATCTGACTGAACTTAAACATCAGCTGCTTCTTCCGTCCTTTAATCATCATGTCCAGCATATCGTAAATCGTCTTTAGTCGAGCGCCTGCAGCATCAATGAGAAATTTGTTGAGGAAAGTGCTTTTAATGTCCTCCCAACATGTTAGAGATCCTGGCTGCAGTTGACTGAACCATCTAAATGCATTCCCAGAGATAGAATATGGGAAGATCTTGCAGAGCATGTGGTATTCAGACACTTCATTCTCTTCGCTCCTTGATACTAGATCCACAAGTTCTTCGTTGTGTTCCTTCGGATCGACATGAGGAAAACCCTGAAAAGAGTTATGAGCTGCCCAATCATACCATTCACGGCTCAACTAGAAGTCATTTATCGCAGCAACATCATGACATCAGGGATCACAACACCCTGTAGATTTATCAATTTTCATGTACTGCTGGAAAGGCGACCTTCTTCGTCTCGTAATATCCCATTCTTATCATCCTCAAGTATAATCACTTCAATTTCCTTTGTCTTCTCGCAAATGGCGTTGATCGATGCTATGAGGTCTTAACGTCGATCGCCGTCATAGTGTTGGTATTGATCGACGACGAGGTGTTGGTGTTGATTGATTTTTGTTTCTCTTCACTGTTGATAGCTACTTGGAGGGTGTCGACTGCCCTCTTAGACTTATTGATCGTGTTTAAATCAGTAGACTCCTTCTTTGTAGAGCCCAAAAATCCTCTCCAAATTGCTTCCTGGTACTAATATGTATGTACCTGAAACACAAGAATTTTTTTTATGTAAGTAAACTAATATAGAAAAATACCTAGACCAAATCAAACAAACTGAGTCTAATTACGAATCCCCCTTCTCCGGAAACAATGCCAAATTTGACAGGAGGATTTTTATGTATTTCAATGCATACTCTATCAAATTAACCATCCGAACTACTCTTTCCAATAGATATCAAATTGTATTATTTAGGGATAAAATCTACAGGGACTATGGACACACAATAAACTCAATACATTCTCGATTAAGCTAGGCAAATAGACTAATAAGCAGTAAATAAAATATAGCAGATAATTGATTGATTGGTAAGTAAACAATAATAATAAGTTGCTAGATCTAGGGTTTTAGGCAAGTGGATTATAGAGGATAAAAGCTAAGGGTATTAATCATAGAACTCAATATCTAATGTAAAAGATGACCAGCTCTCGCTGCGAGACTAATCTATTGACTAAATCCGATGTCTCAGATCTTGCTTGTTGACACGGAATGTCGATTGATGGCAATGATCTTACGTCAATCAATGGTCTCTTTAGTCAAGCTTGATGAGCTAATTCGATAAGTTCACTAAATTAACTAAATCAACTCTCGTTTGTTTCTCGCAACCTAGCTCAACAGGATTAATTCTGGTAGTATACCATGCTCTCGCTTGTGCTTAACTATCCTATGATAAGGGTTCGTTAGTTACTCTAGAACAAAATCCAAAATCAAAATTCTATTGATAGATATAATAATCACCCTAGCAATTACATTGTTTGGCTAATCTGTAAATAACATTAATAAACCCTAAACCTAACAAGAGTTCTACTCAGACACGATATTTGTCACAAAAATCATATATAAATAGAATAGAAATAATGTAAAAACAAAGGAGTTCCATGAGGACTCTGAAGGAGTTCCTACCTTCTCTCATAACCCTAGAAAAATGAATAAAAGAAAGCCTGCTAAGCGTTGCCGTCAACAATGGCTTAGAAAAATATAAATAGGGTTTTAGGTCATCCATGGGTATTTTGGTAATTTCTGATGGCTTCTGGACTTAAGTTGGGCAGAAAATAAGTCGGGCCTGTCTTCTGGGATCATCGTCGATCGACACCAAGGTTGTGCCGTCTCATTCATCTTCTCGACAGTTTCCTCTCGCGAGGCAGACATACATCTCTCCAGTAAACTAGGCATAACTTTGGCTGTAAGATCCTGATTGACCTCAAACCAGTGGAAATGGAAAGATAACTCAAATATGTATCGCATGTCAGAAGATCAGCTCAATATCACCGTGGTATGGTCTCCATCCATAGCTAAACATTTGACGCATCTGCGCATTTCTGCATCTCTAAAAGCTACAAAATCACCAAAGTTCTCCATAACGTTCCTGAACCTGAAAATACTCTTAGACATACTCCATACACATGCAATAGACTATAAATAGGGTTGATATCATGGTATAGTAGTGGTAAATATCAGGCCCTATCAAAATTTTGCATTGTTTTATTCATCATATTTATACCCATTTGGATCATGTATGGGCATTTAGAGTCCATTTAGATGCATACCACGTGCATATGTAGTTATTAACGTTTGGAGAAGCTCAAGTTGAATTTTAGAGAGTTTGATGGGAAAATATGAACAACTGTACAAAGGAGGCTTCGACCGCGAACGAGTTCCGCGGACCAGCCCTGTTCGGGGATTATGGTCAGTGAAGACGGGTGAAGCTGGATGAACTGCTGACTGAAACTGCGGATATGGTTCATCCGCGGAACTGGGCCAGAGAAGTCACCCTTGGAGGCTTAGACCACGGACAGAAATTGCGGACGAAGAGTAACCGAGGAATCAAGGCAGAGAGGTCGTTTGTGGACGAACTGCGGGTCACAACCGCAGGTGAAAGCTGTCCGCGGGTTTTGATGATGACGAAACGCGGACGTTGGGAGCGGACTGCACCAGGACACGGAATCAAGGCAGTGTGGTCAAATTTTGATATACACGTACTGCAGACCAAAACCACGGGTTGATGCCGACCACGGTAGATGCAGAGACCAGCTTATCCTTTTGTTTCGTCGAGTCAAACATTGGTTTTTCGGGTCGATCCTGTTTGATTTTAGACTATAAATACATTCAAGACCTAATCTGTGGACTAAGTTTGTTTTCTCTCTAAACACATTGATATTTTGGAAGAATGCTTGAAACTTTAATAGTTTAATCTTTTTTTCTTGGATTTATTGAGTCTTTTTCATCTTCTTATCATGATTAGTCTTGAATCTATTGTGTGCTTAAGCTTAATTATGAAGATTAGTGGGTTAACTCTTTTTGGATTCATGGGTTAGGGTGATTAGAGTGATTAAGTGAAGATATAGGGTGTTTAATGTTAGGTTTATATATTTCTTTGCTTATTGAGTGAGTTCAATGCTAGATTAGTCTTGATCTCTAGACATTTCATGCCCGGAAGGTGTTTGATGAAATGTCTGAACCAACTCAACGTTTCTCTAGCTTGATTAACTAAAGACATTTGATGTTAGGATTGCTAGATAGTTATTAGACTTGATTTAAATGAATGTTTGAGTGTGTTAAGCCAAAGACATTTGATGTTCAATGCATAATGACATAGGGACTTGTATCTTGACAAAGAACTTGTCTAATTTTGTGATATAGACTTAAGGAAACCTATTGATTGATAACTTTCAACCTTAGATTGGAACTTAATCGCTTGAATTAAAATTCCTATACCCACGACTCCTAATTTACTATTTGATTGAAATCTTTAGTTATTTATATTGCTTGTTCTTGTTACTTGTTTCTTATCATCAGTACACTGATTGCACTTAGATTAAGCACTAGATTTGTATTGACATTGCTTAAAACAACTTAGGATTGAATTGAAATCCTTTCTATACTACTTTGATATTAGGATTATGAAAAATATTTTATCAGAATCCCACAGACCGCTATGTTTTTAAAGAGAGAAGAAGGATTAATTAATGGAAGGACTGATACTAATTCGAGGCATTCGGTTACTGCTGTCACACTGAGAAGTGGAAAACAACTCGCACCAAACTTGATTAAAGTAATCACAATGGATTACTTTGTGGAGCTAGAAGATTTCCAAGGTGAAGAATTGCATCCAGTGTCGATCGACATCGTCCAGTGTCGTTCGACACCTCTTCCAGAACGAGAAAAGTTGGACTTTGCTGCAGAATTGAGAATCCTACAACCCGACGCTCAGAAAGAATCAGTGTTGACAATTGAAAAGAATGTCGACCAACACGTCCCAGGTGTCGATAGACAACCTATTTGGGAGATCGTCAGTCATCAAGACTAGTCTTGGAAAGGGTCGACAAACCCTAAATTCCCTTTCCCAAGAACCCAAAGATGGCCAGAAAAGTGAGACGATGCCAGATTCAAGGTGATGATGAATAAAATCGTTGTAGATCTCTCTTATTGATGCCTTTAGAACTTCTCCTACGATTAAGAGGTATGTGAAACCTTTACAAAGATGTGATGATGATTTATGACCAAGTCAGTGCTGTCATACAAGAGAAGATTCCAGAAAACTTCCAGACCCTCGTCTTTTTGTTATAGATTGATATATCTTCACTGAAAGATCTCACATATCCCTCGGCGATTTAGGATCCATTGTGAACCTAATGCCTTACTCAGTGGCAATAACCCTTGAGATGACACAATTTAAACCTCTACGATCATTCTTGTTCTTGACGATAGGTCTGTTCCATAAGGATTTCTAGAAGTTGTGCCCACTAGGATAAGAGAATGCTTGATACCCCTATATTTTGTAGTGTTGAAGTATGGGAAAGAAACTAAAGACACTCTTATTTTTGGGAGGCAGTTTTTGGATACAGCTGGTGCAATCATAGACGAGAAGGAAGGACGTATAGGTTTGCATGCGTGTGATCTGATGATGATTTTTTACTTGGAAGCTTATAACTGGTGGACTATGGTCGAGAAAAGTACGGGTGACTGGATCAGTACCTTCGAGGAGTTTAAGGCTGAGTTTGATAAGAAGTATTTTCCATCGAAGATTAGGACTGACTTGAGGAAATTTCATTTAGTTTACCCAGGGCAGGTGGTTCATTAGAGAATATGATGAGTATTTTAATTTCTTCTGTCGTTTTGTGGGAAAGGAGATGGAGGATGAGGTCATCCAGGTTTGACACTTCATTTGTGTAATACGACCCGACCTATGAACCAATCTTCAGGGCCGTACCTATGACACAGCTTCAGAACTGGTCGAGATAGATGTGTTGGTGGAATATAGTTTAGAGGAGGAGGCTGTGTTGAACCGCAATATACCTCATAACAAACCAAGTATTGTTCCTCCGGTCAATGATAATAAACAGAAAACGGAACAGTCCGGGCAAGATCCGGGTTTGTTAGGCATGCAGAGTGCGAGTCATGTGGTAGGAGGCATGGTGGGAAGTGTGACGTGGGTGTGTTTTTATGTTTTGATAGGTTAAGAATATCCTAAACAAACAACTATCAAATTAACATTTAATCCTAACATACAAAACAATAATACTCTTGTCAAGAGAGATCAGGTGTAGTACTTAGGGATCAAATCCACAAAGAACAATGACACACAATAGATTTCTTATTTCTAAAGGCTAAGCTAGGTAACTATATATAGATGCAACACAAAAATATGCTAGTGATGTAAATATGCTAGTAATGTAAATATGGAGATATGCTAGTAGTGTAAATATGGAAATATGCTAGATCTAGGGTTTCAGGCAAGTGAATTATAGTAGATAGAAGTTAAAGGAATTTAATCATGGAATTCGAAATATAATGTAAAAGACACCAGCTATAGCATGCGTGCCTAATCTATTGACTAAGTCCAATGTCTCAGCTCTCACTTGTTAACACGGAATGACCGTCGATCGATGGCGATGATCATGCGTCGATCGATGGTTAGAAAAATTAAAATCATAAGTAATTAGCTTATGTATAAAAATCGATACTTCTCTCTGTAAGAGAGCGTCGATCGATGGTCGGATATGGGTGTCGATCGATGCTAGACCTGTAAGTTCATATTTCTTATAAAACACAAAATAAAACATAAAATTAGTAATACCTCCCCTAGACTTAAACAATATTATCGTCAGTGTTATACAGTCTAAGATTGGGGAAGAAATAAATAATAAGGAACAGTTGTAACAAGGAAAAACTGATACACCTGCTCGCTGATGGTGACCGTCGATCGACACAATTAAGTGCCTATCGATCGATGCGATGGTTATTCCATCGATCAGCAGTGATCAAGTGTCGGTCGATGCTCTATGCAGTATGTCTTCCTTGAATTTTTTATTATTTTTTGTTATATATTTTTTTTAATCTGAAATAAATAAATACGAAAATTAGTAATAAATGAAGAATAAAAACTGATGAAAACTTACTAAACAGTGGGTTTCCTCCCCTCAGCGCTTGGTTAGAGTCTTAAGCTTGACATTGTGAATGCTCTGACTAGAAAGAAGTTTGATCAACACTTGGAAACCAAGTGGCTACATCTTCGTTGCTCTTATGAAACCATGTACCAATGAAGTCTCTGATTGCCTCATCTCCTCTGATTTTCTCATTCTTTATGATCTCCTTAGTAACCTCTAGTGAATGCATTCTTCTTTGTAGACTTTCAATACTGCGCTAGGGAATTCTAAGTCTGGCAGCTGTAGTGTCTGACATTTCCTCTATTTGCTGAGAAACATCTTCCTTCATCAGGCACTGAGAAAAAACAACATCATAGAACCTTTCTTCTAAGTAGTGTTCTACTGCGAACTTCTGTCTGTTGAACTTAGTATCGATCGATGGCGTAAGGTTGCCGTCGATCGATGTCACTCTATCCGATCTACTCGTATGCTCTCTCTGAAAAGTATTCATGTCTTGCTTCACCCCATCCATGTGTGTAGTCAAATTCGTGAGGCATTTATCAATAGGATAGTAGACATCATCAAGACTCATATAGAAATCATCCAGTTACACCTCTTGAGCTTTGTAGATCTCATGCACAATATCACAATCTCTGCTCTACTGTTTGTCTCCTGCTTCTGCTCCGTGTTGTCGATCGATGTTGGTACATGTGCGTCAATTGATGGCTGTTGCGGTTGTCCAAAGAAAGTTCCTGATCGTGCAGCAATTAGAAGGGCGTCTGCTACATCTTTCATAGGTTGAGTTAGAATTCTCCCATAAAGACCTCGTGCACGTCCTTCTACATCTATGAAGATTCCAAACTCATGTGGTCTGAGATAACAAGCTTCTGTTTAATGTCGTTTGATGGCCAAGATAGGCCGATTATTGATGCTGCATTGCCTACTCTTGCGTTCATTACCCAGCCAGGTTTATCCTCATCATAATTTGAGTCATACTCTTCATATGCTTCACCGTATCCTTGGCATGCCCAATTGGTGTCGATAGATGGTGTATGGTTACCATCGATCGATGCTCGATAATCAGACCGGTGCCCAAAAAGGTTTCCAGCTCCATTAGACATTGCAAGTATATCTTCTGCATCCTCCTTCTTGACATTTAGAATTCTGCCATCCATAGCTCTTGCGTGACCATCTGGATCTCTCATAATACCAAACTCATCTGGTTGTAGATAACCAGCTTCTCCGTCATGTTCTTATGCTGAATCATGTTCGGGTTGTGATTCTGCTCAGAATCGATCGATGGCGTAAGGTTGCCGTCGATCGATGGCGTAAGGTTGCCGTCGATCGATGGCGTAAGGTTGCCGTCGATCGATGGCGTAAGGTTGCCGTCAATCGATGGCGTAAGGTTGCCGTCAATCGATGTCGATTTCCCTGGTTCATGGGAAACATGAAAAACTCCTGCCTCTTCCAAAGTAAGCCCTCGGTACTCAATCATCTCTTTTTCTCTGTAATGTTCATCGTATTCGAGGTGTGCTAGGTTGTAATCGTAATCAGCATGGTGGGTGTGTATCGTTTCTGGGGTATTGTTGTCTATCGATGCTTAAGGGTGGGTGTCGATCGATTGTTGATCTGCAGGACTGTCGATCGATGCTAGGGGTTGGGTGTTGTTCGATGCTTCATCTACTGATTCCTCATTGCACTCGTAATTGCAGAAACATGTTGCCAGAAGCTCTGCATCATTACATAATTCTATCATGGTTGCCTTGTTCTTATTTTTAACTGGTTCATATATTTTATTTTTATCAATTAAAGATAGATACAACATGTTTAACTGCATGTCGCATATGGCACCCACAGTAGCCATGAATGCTCTCCCAAGTATTAGCGAAAAGTTCCAATCTATCCTGATGTCCATCACATGAAAGTATATTGGGACTAGGGTGTTGTTGATCTGTACTGGAACATCTTTTACGATCCCTCCTGAATTTACTTTTGAGCAGTCCACAAATGTGAATGAATCGTTGGAGGGTTCCACTCTTAGGTGCAGCTCCTCTGGCATAGACTTTGGCATAATGCTCACTGAAGATCCAATGTCGCAGAGGGCGTTAGGGTATTTGTTTCCTTTGATGAAGCATGGAATCACAAACTTCCCAAGATCACTTTTTCTCAAACAGGTTCTCTGTTTCATCTTCTCTCTGAGGTGATTGAACATGGTTTCTATGCCATCATCTGTTTTCGTTGTTTCCCTGAAAGACATCCACAATATGTGAGTATAATAAGCTCCATCAAAAGATATATCGAAAGGATATTTAAAAATTCTTTTACAAAGCCGTCCATCTCCTTTTCATTGGCTTCTGTACGTAGATGTTTTTGTATCTTTTGCCTCCTCTTTGAGCATCCGTCTTCTTCTTTATCAAGATCTGTAGATTCAGACGTGTTTGTAATCTGTTCTGAAATTGTTGTTGTTGGACGCACAATCAAACTTGCGTTCAGGTTGAGTAATGGGACTAGGTTTCCACATTGTCGATCGATGACATGCATAGAGTGTCGATCTGTAGGTTTCAACGTCGGTCGATGCTCGGTTTCTTTCGTCGATCGATGGAGACGAGAATTTTCGAGTCAAGTAAAATTTTCCACACGAAAGTTGCTGTCTTGGGGTTCACTTCTTGCCAGAAATCCTCATCAATTAATGCATTGACGTGGTTCCTTTTCCCAGTCTCCATCTTCTCCTTAATCATGCTCTCATGTCTCATAATGGTCTCACTTGTTTGCATCACTTGGTTCTCCAACTTCTTCACATGGGTGCTGAGGTTTTCGAACTTGGTGTTGAGGTTGAGGTACAAACCATCTATCTTTCCTTTGAAATCCACAGTCATCTTCTACTGTCACTTTAAGACTCTATCAACAATTGCTTCAATCTTGCCTCCCTGAGTTTCTGTAGGAGGATTTTGGTAGTAGGAAGATCCATATGTCATGTCGTTGTTGAAGGGCTTTCGCTGTGAACTCTGATTAAAGTTACTCCTTTGACCAGCACCATAGTGGTTCCTGCTGAAAACTAGATTTCCTTGTCTCTGGAAACCATTCCCATGGATGTAGTTCACATCCTCTTCTTCAATCTCATCTTCTCCAATCTCTAACGTTTATACCTCTGGAAAAGTAACCTGTTTTCAGAAAAAAATTTGGACACTATCCAGCTTTGCTTTTACCTCTTCAATCTGCTCCTTGCTTATTGTTGGAATTGATTTCTTCCTCTAAAAATCTGTGTTCTTGGTACAGCTGCTAGATGCCAGATTCTCTATCAATCTTGTAGATTCTTCAGGGCTCCTAGTGCTGAAATTTCCTTCACTAGCTGTGTCTAAAGCCATCTGATACTGCAGTCCAATACCTCTGAAGAAAGTGCTAAGAAGTTGCACTTTGTTGAACCCATGATGTGGACAGTCTCTCTGGTATGAATTGAATCTGATCCATGAGTTTCTAGAAGACTCTGAAGGCTCTTGTGAAAAAGTAGCAATTTTTTTCCTCAGATCTTCTGCTCTTGCGTCATCAAAGAAGTTATGCAAGAAAGCGTTCTTAATGTCAGTCCAGGATGTCAGAGATCCTGGTGGTAGCTGCTTAAGCTAATATGAAACTTCTCCAGCAAGTGAGTACTTGAAGAGCTTACAGAAAAGATAGTCCTCATGGACTCCATTGACTTCAATATCAGTCACTAGATCCTCTAATCACTCCAGATGATCCATAGGGTGCTCGTGTCGCAACCCATGGTATGGTGTCTGCGCTACAAGCTGGAGGACAAATGGCGGATCTGTTTGCGTAGAACTCGTCTGGATGGTTGTACTCAGCCAACGTTCTGTGAGCAGCTTGTGCGTTAGCTTCAGGTTGAGCTATTGCAGCATCTGATTCTGCTTCTCTATCAGGGATTATAATCCCTTGATCGTCTATCCTTTGACCTGCTTGACTACGCAGATGACCGTTGAGGCCATGCAAGTCTCCATTCTCATTCTGAACCACAATTATAGGCGCGACCATCTGAACTCGTCTACTGTCGTCGATCGATGCGGACGAGGTGCTGTCGATCAATGCTAAGTGATCAATGTTGGTCGATGCTAGAGTTCTGATGTCGGTCGATGGTTGAGTTCTGATATCAGTTGATGATGTCCGTAAAGATGTATTAGTGGATGCTGAAGGTATGCGGTCGATCGATGCGTGTCGTCTTTCTTTGCAGATCATGCGTTCGAATTTCTATGGGTCAGAGAATAGGAAGTCTAGTCCTCTGTTGCTCCTGGTACTCTTTTGCATGCACCTGAAAACAAAAAAAGAAAAATCAGTAACCTTGAAAGTAACGAACCTAGACTAAGTCCTAGAAAATAAATCTAATGGCGATCAATATTCCCCGGCATCGGCGCCAAATTTGACGTGGGTGTGTTTTTATGTTTTAATAGAGTAATAATACCCTAAACAAACAACTGTCAAATTAACCCTTAATCCTAACACACAAAACAATAATACTCTTGTCAAGAGAGATCATGTGTAGTACTTAGGGATCTAATCCACAGAAAACAATGGCACACAATAGATTTCTTATTTCTAAAGGCTAAGCTAGGTAACTATATATATTGGTAGCAAGTAATCACGTCAAGGAATTATTTCTTATTAGAAGGTATAGATGCAATTTGGAAATATGCTAGTAATGTAAATATGCTAGTAATGTAAATATGGAATTTTGCTAGTAATGTAAATATGCTAGATCTAGGGTTTCAGACAAGTAGATTACAGTAGATAGAAGTTAAAGCTATTTAATCACGGAACTCAAAATCTAATTTAAATGACACCAGCTCTCGCATGCGCGCCTAATTTATTGACTAAGTCCAATGTCTGAGCTCTCGCTTGTTGAGACGGAATAACCGTCGATGGATGGTTTCTTGAGTCAAGCGTTACGACCTAATTTGATAAGTTCACTAGATTGGCTAAATCAACTCTCGTTTGTTTCTAGTAACTTAGCTCAACATAATAGATTCCGGTAGTAGACCATGCTCTCGTTTGCGTCTAACTATCCTATTATCAGGGTTCTAGTTAGCTACTCTAGAACACAAGCAATAAACAAAATTCGATTAATAGATCTAATAATGACCTTAACAATTCTATTGTTTGGCTAGTCCATCAGTACCATTGATAAACCCTAAACCTAGTTGATAACTACTCAGACATAATTGAAGTAAGAATAGTAATTTGAATAAAATGCATAGATAGAATATTGGGGTTTCAAAGCCCACTTAGAAAACTTACCACCCCTAGTACTAGCAAACTCACAAGCACATTTACAACCACCCTTCTTCTGGTGCAGTACATAAAGTATAAATATAAAACCCTAAAGTCTAGTTCAAAACTTGTCCACGGGTAATCTTGTAATTTTGTGTCATGTCTCTAACTTGGGCTTGAAAGTCGGTTGTCTGCGAACTGGACATCAATCAATGGCAGATGTTCAACATCGATCGATCTTGGTCATGTAACATCGGTCGACGCCAATGTTGTATCGTCGATCGATGGTAATCTCCTACTTCAATTCTCTTCAATGATCAACTACGGATTATTCTTCTCCAAATGTTCCAAAAAGCTCCAAGTATCTCCATATATCTCCAAAACGTATTTGGACCTGTAAATACCTCAAAACATAGCCTAGACACACATAACAGACCCTAAATAGAGTATATAACATGGTCTAAAACTGGTAATAAATAGGCTATATCACAGTGCTGGAGGGATATGGGAGCCCTCTTGATGTGTAGTAGTACGGACCACCAGGCAGAGAATTGTAGCAAAATGGATTCTGGGAGGTCCAAGGGAACAAGTGAGGGTATTAGTACTTGCCACAAGTGTGGAAATTCCATGCACTTCGTTAGGGAGTGTCGCGGACAGCCCAATAATGGGGAGGGTCAGTCGAGAAACCGTGATGGAAACGAGTAACAGTCTGGGGCTAGTAGGCCGACTATGACTCCCCGGGTTTACGAGCTAACCACAGAGTCTGGTGAACCCAACTATACAGACATCACTGGTAATTCCCTTCTATTAAATACTGCATAAAATATAAATATAAAACCCTAAAGTCTAGTTCAAAACTCGTCCACGGGTAATCTTGTAATATTGTGTCATGTCTCTAACTTGGGCGTGAAAGTCGGCTGTCTGCGAACTGGACATCGATCAATGGCAGATGTGCAACATCGATCGATCTTGGTCATGTAACATCGGTCGACGCCAACGTTGTATCATCGATCGATGGTAATCTCCTACTTCAATTCTCTTCAATGATCAACTACGGATTATTTTTCTCCAAATGTTCCAAAAGCTCCAAGTATCTCCATATATCTCCAAAACGTATTTGGACCTGTAAATACCTCAAAACATAGCCTAGACACACATAACAGACCCTAAATAGTGTATATAACATGGTCTAAAACTGGTAATAAAAAATATATCACAATGCTGGAGGGATATGGGAGCCCTCTTGATGTGTAGTAGTACGGACCACCAGGCAGAGAATTGTAGCAAAATGGATTCTAAGAGGTCCAAGGGAACAAGTGAGGGGATTAGTACTTGCCACAAGTGTGGAAATCCCATGCACTTCGTTAGGGAGTGTCGCGGACAGCCCAATAATGGGGAGGGTCAGTCGAGAAACCGCGATGGAAAAGAGTAACAGTCTGGGGCTAGTAGGCCGACTATGACTCCCCGGGTTTACGAGCTAACCACAGAGTCTGGTGAACCCAGCAACTATACAGACATCACTGGTAAGTCCCTTCTATTAAATACTGCATGAAACGCCCCCCCCCCCCCCCCCCCCCCCCCCTTGCTTTCATATATAGAAACCTGAACCTTAGTGGACATTATGATCGTTGATGTTGGTGGAGGAGCCACCCACGTTTTGTTTAATTATGGGGCTAACATTGTTTTGTGACTCCGGATATGGTAGTTATAGGCAAGTTCCGTATGGAACTGGATAGTAGTAGAGGGATCGTGAATGCCGCTAGTGGCCAGGCCATGCATACAAAAGGGGTTTTCTGGGACATCGAAATTAGGATAGGGGATGTTGTAAGACCCAAACCCTGCTAAGCCATACGTCGCTCGGACAACTTGCTCGCCGAACCTCTAAATTTTAACCCTTTTGATATAATTTCGCCCTTTGGGCGAGGTTTATCTTAGATAATAGCTAAAGAATGCCTTATTCATTTCCTAACTTAGATCATCCCAACTTATACGCAACAAAATATTCTCTATTAAACCTTGATCTAAATTAAGTCTAAGACTTGCCCAGTCTAACCATCTATGCCTTGGCCGATTCCTTTTCTACCTATCTGCTATAGATCGATCCTTAACACATTTCAAGTCACACTAATCCGAGGTTACATTCCTCTATACCATTCTGTTGGGGGAAATAATCCATGAAGAGATTACTCCAGGTTCCTGCCTCCGGATTCCGGCTTCCAGGTTCCTTCCTCCGGCTTCCGGGTTCATGGTCAGATAAATTTTCATGCCTCCAAGTAAAGAGGAAACCTTCTACATAAATACAAGCCTTCACATATCTCAAGATATGGCCGGACCTCCTTAAATCCATGGGAAAACATAAATATTCCAATAGCTTATGCTCTCTTCAAGATAAATGGAAATATTTTATTATCTATGAAAATAGTAAATATTTCCAAATTCTAGGAGAGAGGTATGACCTCTATTATATATATTGGGTTCCTAAACCCTAAAAGAGAGGGGCTGAACACGTCCACCATGGAGGTCAACTTGTCCAAAAGCTTCACCTAAAAGGAGACATGAATTCTACAGCCGCCAAAGCAAGAATTCATACCTAAAAATCTTTGGTTCCTTCTGGTTTCGGGTCTCAACTACAAATAAGGCCTTTACAACCTTTGAATTCAACATTACAGACCAGAAGCAGTCATTACCGATGTAAATTCAGCGGGAAACCCACTAAGAAACAATCTAGCAGCCCCTAGAACACCACCAATGCATCAAGGTTCACAACTCCGGCCCACATGAACAAGATTGAAAGTCCTTAAGCATGAGACAACACCTTCTTTACTTGTTGGCAACTCTAACGAATCCAAAAATCAGAAGACAAAAGAATAATTCCTGGGAACACTACATGCATACGAAAGAGCTAAAAATCTTGGTGAAGAGAGCACCATTCAAGTACACATCGAACTTCCTAAAAATCGTTCCTAGAAAGGAAAAATGACAATACTCATAGAATAAATAAGTACATCTCACCAGAGATAGGAATTTATAAAATTATAAGGAAAGTTCCTTAGTGGAGATCCTGAAGCAGAGATAAGAACCAACCAAAAGTAGGAGGGACCATACCCAAAAACCACTTCGTTGCAACTACTGCCTTGTCTCCTGCCATTAGCTTATCTTCCTAGCATAGAAGCCGAAGTAAAATTCTAACTCTGCACCAACACGTGAAGGCCTTTGATTCTTTCGCTCCACTAAAACAAAATGAAGCCAATAGAACACACGTCCCCGCTTTTAGTCCCCGCAAAAGAAAAGACTCTGGCCTCATAGCAGAAAACCAAGGCCATCTCCAGCTATCAATGTAGAAGAAAAAAGGATAATGTCCAATTCAATGCAGAAAGCAAGACAAGGTTGCAACAAAGGGAAATAAAAAGCCAAGCTTCCGGGTTCCAGGTTCCGGGTCTGCAGTTGTTCTCCTTACAAGGAGGCCAAATCCAATGACTCCACGGTTGCTCACCTTTCCAGGAAGCTTGCTTCATCAATCTTATGGCAACTTACTTTGTATGGAAACGAGCTTTGACTATCAACAGCTTTACGAAGCAGAAAAAGCAAACTCCAACCACCATACTATCGCTTTTAGTGACAATGTACTCTAAAACTTGTCTTTACAAGTTGCCAAGGAAGATAAGGCCACGTGCCTCTATAATTTTCCAAGGTTAGGCACCTCTACAATGTTCTAGGAACCAGATAAATCCAGTGAAGTATGTCCAAGGCCACGAGCCTTCATAAAATCAAAGAAGACACAACCAAGGGGAAAGCAAAGGCAAATAAGTTAAGCATTAGCCCAAGGGGCAACACGCATAAAAAAATCCCGTCAACTTACCCACAAGAAGGGAGATTCAAGAAGAGGAGACCAGTCATCAAATGACATCCAGAAAACATTGGGAGTGGCTCGTCCAAAAGGGAGAAGAGAACAGTCTGGATGAGTCATTAAATGACATCATAAAACGCTGAAAGCGGCTCACCCAAGCGGGAGCAAAGAACAGCTATAATGAGTCATTGAAATGACGCCTACAAAAGGAGGAAATTCAAGGAATATATGAAAATCAATAATTTTGGATGATCAACAGCAGCAATGGACTAATCATGTCATAGTATGCATAAGAAACCGGTAATCCCTACATATGAAGCAACATCACTCACTCTTACGCAGGAAGCCTTGTCTCCAACAGATCTACTCCTACCTAAGAAGTAAAGAACCTTAATCCATGCAGGAAAAATCATCTTAGCCACGTCGACTCCTGATACCCAAACAATGGACTCCGGCTCCAAACACGGGTCAATTCCTGCCTCTAGGCCAATTTAAGCTTGGAACCACATGACAGTATGCCAATCCCTGCTATTCAAGTCCAAGGGCGGAGAAGCTGTGTTGCTCTACTCGACAGAACATGAGCACAAAGAGAATGCCGTCCTGGTGAAAGAAGAAGAAGAAGGCAGTAACATGTGTACTGTACTGATATAGCCTATTTATTACCAGTTTTAGGGCATGTTATAGGCTGTATTTTAGGGTCTATTATGTGCGTTTAGGCTATGTTTTAAGGTCTTCAAAGGTCCAGGTAAGTTTTTGAGATATATGGAGATAATTGGATCTTTTGGAACATTTTGAAGAGAAGAACCGTAGCTGATCATTGAGAGAGTCAAAGTACAAGATAGTTGATGTGGGGTTTTATTTCACTGTCAAATTAACCATATATCCCACTGTTTCTCTCTCAAATAAGAGGTTCAGTGTAGTACTTAGGGATCCAATCGATAGAGACTCTAGGATTGCACAATAGACTTATTGTATTCGTATTAAATCTAGATGAATTATAATAATCAAAATAAAAGCGATTTCAATATTGATTTGATTTGTGAGGATCAAATTAAGAGATTAGACTTAGGGAAATTCTTAGGTTATATTAGATACTACAAATTAATAAATAACTAGGGTTTTATTAAACAATGTTCTGAAATCAAACCATAGGGTTTAGGAGATCGCTCTCGCGCATGTCAACTGAGTATCGATCGATACCCACCAGGTGTTGTCGATCGATGCTCATTCTAAACAGTACATGTTTTGCGGTTTGATCGGTTCTATAAACTTCAATTCAACTATCGTTTGTTACCGGTTATTGTTGGGGTAAATATCGATTACGAAGGAATAAACGTCAAAAATCTACCGGGAAAATGCGTTCTTGGTGAAAGAAAAAGATAATGAATCGGAAAAAGGGGAACAAGAAAAATTGAGTTCAAATCTCCACTTACCACTAAGGAGTGGTCTGCGCAAATGAGCCATCAGGAAGAGTTTTTCCAAAGACCTCGGGTAAATGTATCCCTGAACGGAAATATGACAAAAACACTAGAAGACTCGATCATCCGACTCCCCGAACAGAGAAGATGGCCGACCAAGACGTCCAGCTTGTCAAATGAGAAAATCAAGCCACATGGGTCGACGAACTCCCCGTACGGACGAGTTGGACGGCACAGACCAACCAACTCGCCTGTACGGCGAGTTGGACGGAACAGACCAACCAACTCGCCCGTACGGTGAGTTGGATGATACAAACCAACCAACTCGCCATACATGCAAGTTGGATGGCACGACACGACCAACTCGCCCGTACGATAAGTTGGACAAGGCCAACTCGTTGAACGGGTGAGTTAGATGGCATGAGCAATTCAAACCGCTCGTTTGGCAAGTTGGATCAAATCAATCCAGTTTCACCTCCCTCGTTAAACTCCATTTTTCTCGATCGGGATTGACATTGGAACTTTACCGATAGAACTTGTTTTCTCGATAAAGGATCGGGTCGATTGTATGAGACGATAATGGTTAAATAAACACCTAGAGTCACACGCCCCATACGAAAGATCCTAAATCTCGGATGACGCCATCTTAGTAATTCTATTTCGATAAAATCGTAAAAACGCCTAAGTCAGAAAACGGCCCGACGAGGTCTAACGCTTGGCTAAAGGCCCATCGCGATTTTATCTGAAATCAAGCTCAAACTTTGTGACGGTTTATCTTTTATTTTGAAGGAAGCGATAAATGATAAGTTTGAAAGATAAATGTCAAGATCGAAGGATAAATGTTAAGTTTCCGAAAATAATCATGAAGATCGAGGAAAAAAAATATTTCCGCGAAACGATAAATTTGACCAAGGGAAGTAGGGAAAGAGCAAACCGCCTCTAGAGGAGTATATATGGACTTCAAGGGTGATGATGCAGAGGAAACACGAAAAATCTCCACTCAAAGCAAACATAGCTTAGCAGTTAGAGCATTTAGGCAACTTTCCATTTTTGTTATCCGAGCTGCGTCTCAACTAGGGTTTTGCAGTATTAGGTTATTAGAACTAGGGATCTTGCCGACAGCTCTTATAGCCGAGGCTCCTATCCTGTTGTCAACGCTCATACGCAAATTCAGAATAAGACACATATTTGCTCTCTTTTCGATTCTTACTTTGTTTTTTAAATATTTACTTCGTATTCTGAATGATTGGCGTGTGGTTTAGCAGATATCCGGGACCTCTGGGAAACTAGGGTTTATCCTGCGTTCTTAATTCATCGGAAATTGACAGTGCGAATTTTGGTTCCCAGAGTTATTTAGATTGTTTAAGATAGATTTGAGGTTATAATCAAACTCTCGCTTGCGCAATAGAACCCTAATTTGTAAGTTGAAGTGATCTAGTTCAACTTGGCATTAAGTGTAACTTAAACAAAGAACCAAAAGGATTACCTTAACAATTCTATTAATTCAGGAATACATCATTACCATTGAATAACCCTAAATCTAACAGTGAACTACTCCGACTTAGCAATAAAGAACATGAATAAGTTCTGAATAAATTGCATAGAATAGACTGAGTAAAAAAATAAGGAGTTTAAGATCTTCTCTGTAATGATGATCAGATCTTTCTCTCCAGTTTATGTAGCAATGTGTTCCAACTCTTAATTCTCAAACTCTTGTGTAACTCTGCACCAACACGTGAAGGCCTTTGATTCTTTCGCTCCACTAAAACAAAATGAAGCCAATAGAACACACGTCTCCGCTTTTAGTCCCCGCAAATGAAAAGACTCTGGCCTCATAGCAGTAAACCAAGGCCATCTCCAGCTATCAATGTAGAAGAAAAAAGGATAATGTCCAATTCAATGCAGAAAGCAAGACAAGGTTGCAACAAAGGCAAATAAAAAGCCAAGCTTCCGGGTTCCAGGTTCCGGGTCTGCATTTGTTCACCTTACAAGGAGGCCAAATCCAATGACTCCACGGTTGCTCACCTTTCCAGGAAGCATGCTCCATCAATCTTATGGCAACTTACTTTGTATGGAAACGAGCTTTGACTATCAACAGCTTTACGAAGCAGAAAAAGCAAACTCCAACCACCATACTATCGCTTTTACTGACAATGTACTCTAAAACTTGTCTTTACAAGTTCCCAAGGAAGATAAGGCCACGTGCCTCTACAATTTTCCAAGGTTAGGCTCCTCTACTACGTTCTAGTGATATCGGTCATATTTGCATAGTTTTGGTCATCTCTTTAAGTGCATTTCAGGCATATAGGATATCATTTAGGCATATTTAGGTTGCATTCCATTACATTTGTCTATGTCAGGTATGGGAGATGTTCATTGATGAGTTTGGAGGCAATGGAAGC
>CAJHQQ010001788.1:0-82456 GCA_905132885.1 Moricandia moricandioides
CATTGTTTGGAAGAAGAATAATTTTAAGTTCGTTTTCAGTTCCAACTAATCTCATTGTTTTCCATATCTTATTGTAATACACAATGGTTGAAGCCAATGATCTAAATTTCCCGTTCCACAATCGCTCTATTCACAATGTACATCCCACCGAGAGTTATTAACTACCAACATCGTAGAAAATTTAGAATTTAATAATTCTAATTAACTTTTCCAACTTATTTTTTCATTTACTACATTTGCAAATGATCATATTTTATTGTTATCATATTTTGACAATAACATAATTTGACAACTTATTTAATTATTACTATAAACCACATCATAATTTATTACAAATATATCTGAATTCTGTTGTCAATAAACTAAACATTAAGATCATTTTGGACATGGGGCAAAGCACCCGCACATGTTGCCTGAGATGCAACCAGTCTTCATTTCCTTTTTCCCTAACGAATCCATCCTCTTCTTGCATGCAGATTGGCAAGCTTGCTTGTTGTGACAACTTCCAGGTTTTTGGTTATCTAGAGTTTCAGGACACCATACTCCTATATTTTTATTCATTTGCCCCATCGCTCCAGCCACTGTTATATATAAAATATAAATCTCAGTTTATGTAATGAAAAATGTTTACGGTAAATTTCAAATACTAACAAAATATTTTAGATATGTTTTTTTGAGCACCAGATAATGTTTGTTTAGTTTTTGAAATCATTGATTATTTGAGGTATCCAAAACATTGTAGCTAATCTGATATAAAGATATCTATAAGTATCATGTAAAATTCCTTAGAAAATGATACATCAACTTTATTTCTTAAAAAACTGTAGCTTTACATATTTATTTACTTAGGAAACATGAATTTTAAGTAATGGAGAAAAGGTGGTTGTTGAATCAATATGGATAAAATAAATTCTTCAAAATATCTTAAAACCATATATCTAGTCAAAATAGGAGAATAAATAACAAAAAATACTTTTTGAATATCAGTTGCCTAGATTTATCACAAAACTAATGTATCTGAATTTTTATAGGATTTGATAATATGCAATTTCAAAGTGTAAATGAGCTATAACAACTTGGCTTATTAAAAAAATAAAGTAATATGTTCCTGAAAAATAATAAAGATATTCTAAATTCTTTCTTTTAGGAATAATTGTAATCTATATTACAAAACTATAGACACAAACACAAACCTAGTACAAGAATGATGAGGAGAGTTGAAACATTAAATGAAAATATAAGTGATTTTTTCATCCTTCGTAATATAAATAAATTGATTTTATTTATTTTTTCTTTTGGAAATTTTTTGTGTGTAAAGAACAAGAAAGAAACAAGAAAGTATATGTTTATATAAGAAGTCAAATGCCGACAAAAAAAAATATAAGAAGTCGAATGTATCCTATATTAAGATATATATCTAATTTAAGCTACTTACCTCCTTTAATTTCGATGAAAGGAGGTGGTTTTGCATAATTCCGGATTCTGTTTTACTTATTTGATATATTAATGCATTAGACTCGCTCATAATTTACCAAAAATAGATATCTAATTCACAGTCTATATGTTTTGGGTAAAAAAAAGAAACAGAAATTTGATTTATATGAGGAAATGTTATTGATAAAGAAACCATTGAAATCCTTTTATATTTTAAAATATAGATCCTTTAAGTGAAACCTTATTATGGATCGCTCATCCGTGAAATTTCAGACAATTTGAATTAATTTTTATTTATTTTAATCAAGTATAATTGTAACAAATAGTATATATATATAATTTTTACACCATTGATCTTTTTTAATTTCTAACTAGATTATGATTTGTGCAAAACTATTTTTTTAATAAATGTCAATTACAAAATAAATATTTTTGTAACTATTTTTAGTACTTTTTATTTTATTGTATTTGCAAACTACATAATTTTATTATATTACGATTATATTAAAAATTACAAATATTACTTACTTTTATTTAATTATCTTCAACCACTTTCATATTGTTTCGACAAAAGATTATTTATTGTGCTGTTTGGAACATATTTAGTAGTATAATGTTGTTTTTCATAATCCATTCTTACTGAATTTCTAATGTTTTTATTAATTACTATAGATTGATCTAGTTTAGATCGGCTTTAGTTTGGTTGGGACGGTTTGGATTGGTTCGGTTTGGAGTTTTTCCACCTTGCAAATTTTCATTCTTAAAGACATTATACTATCTTAACCTCTTCCTCACTTCCGGCAACTTCTTCGACATGAAGTGCTAATTCTGGGAAATTTCTGCCGAGGAGATACACTTTTCTGACTTGAATATAGTTTTATCAGAAACAAAACTATTTGATCAGAAAAAAAGGAAACAAAAATAAATCCAAACCGTACTGAAAAATTTAAAACCAAGCAAATCCGGTCCTCTTTATTTAACCCATTTTCTAAAATTCTAAATCCATTCGGATAATTGAATGGTTAGCCACATGGAAAGCAAAGCATCATTATAATTCTCAAAAGAAAATACAGCAACTCAGAGAAGAACTTCATCAAGTATACAACGCTGTACAACTAGACTATCAACATATATTGAATCTGTAGTCACAACTGCAACATGAATATCAGCAAGAAGAAAAATATTGGAGGCAAAAAAAAAAACTTATGACCGCAAAGCAGAGGCCAAGATGGACTGAATGTTGGGTTTTATAAATTTAAATCAGGTGTGATTCAATTCATACAACATTTCTTTCAAACAAGTAACCTTGACAAAGAAACTAATTATACCTATATGTGCCTAATTCCCAAGATTGAATCTCCAAATCAAGTCAAAAATTTAAGACATATCAGCCTATGGAATATCACATATAAGCTGATCTCTAAAATCATGGCTGAGATATTGGAGCTATGACTTAACCAAATCATTTCACCTTTACAAACAACTTTTATTCTAGGGTGTTTGATTACTGATAACATTACTTGTGAATTGTTGCATTCACTAAAAATCAAGAACTTGTCAAACCCTCACATGACCCTCAAATTAGATATTGCCAAAGCCTTTGATAAGGTAGAATAGAGACTTTTGGAACATGTAATGAGGAAACTGGGATTCACAGACCAATGGTGTAAATGGATGATGGAATGTGTGTCCATTGTATCTTGTTCAATGCTTATTAATGGTTTGCCACCTGAGAAAATACTACCTTAGAGAGGCATTCGACAGAGTTTTGAAAACTAACCCACCATCTCCATATTTACATCTTTTGTGAACTGAAGCTCTCTCCCTCGATGCTTACTAATTCTTTGCAGACCAAGAAGATTCAGGATTTAAAGCAAGCAGAGGATAGGCATGGGCATTCGGGTATCGGACCTTGTTAAGGTCATATAAGTCGGCGGAAAAGTTGGTACCGATCGGGTAATTCTAAATCTTAGATTAGATTCAGTTTGGTACTTGTCTGATCCAGATATTTTAGGGTATATCCGAATAAATTGGAAAAAAATTGGTTTCAGTTCAGATTGACTTGTTATAATTCAAATGTTTAGAAAAT
Organism: Moricandia moricandioides; assembly: GCA_905132885.1. NCBI lineage: Eukaryota > Viridiplantae > Streptophyta > Magnoliopsida > Brassicales > Brassicaceae > Moricandia > Moricandia moricandioides. The sequence goes on from CAJHQQ010001788.1 coordinate 3,524, forward strand.
CATTGCTTTTATCCGAAATATCCATTTCATATCCGATTTTTTTTATATATCCAAACGTTTCCAAAAGTAACTAAAAATATCCAAAATAACTAATATATCTGAAATTTAAATTATAACTAATACCTAGAGCTTGATCCGCGCGTCCGCGCGGGTACTAGATTTTACCTTTTTGTAAATTGTTTAATGATGTTTTTATGTTCCTACACATCATAACCGAATTCACCCGGACCTTAAAGGATCCGAAAATTTATAATACTCGAACAAAGCCTAATTCCAAACCCAAAAAAATTGATATCCGAAAGAAGAAAGAACTGATCTGTACCTGAATATATACCTGAAAAATTATTATGGCTAGCACGTAAAATAAATAGCGTCAAATTATTATGGTAAAAAATTAATGAAGTAGTTAAGAAGTGTGAAAAGGGAATGTAAAATATAATACAACACTTAAATAGATAAATTATGTTTTATATATCTATAATAAATGATGTCAAATTATTTGGAAGAAAACAATTAATAAATTAGTTAAGATGAGTAAAAATAAGGAAATAAAAGATGTAATAACTCTCTTAAACATATAGTTAGTTTTATTTTGTACTTCGGTTTTTAATAATATAGATATTTGAATTGGGTAAACGACTTATTTCCACACCAAAATTATCGTATAGTAATAGTCAGTCCTATACAATATTTCATGTTCGTCCTAATTGCACACATTTTAATTATATAAACCTATTTGCATATTTTAAGTATATGAACCTATTTATCCCTGTTTTCAAAGATCAAACTCCGAAACCACACGAAAGATCATGTGGAATTGTTACTATACGATACTTTTGATGTGGAAATAGGTTTTTGGGTTCGGATCCGGTTCTTCAGATTTAGGAAATCATGTACCTTTCAGATATCTAAATCGGATCGGATTCAGTTCGGTACCATAAAATTTGGATCCGGTTTGGAGTTTCAGATCCGGATAATTTTCCCATGCCTAGCAGAGGAGGCCCTTCTATCTCGCATGTGTTTTTTTGATGATGATTCGCTACTTTTTTGCAGAGCTTCTATCGAAGTTTTTCAGCAAATATTGAATATTTTGAAAACATATACAAAAGCTTCGGGTCAGAAAGTAAATTTCCTCAAATCAGCATCACAATTTGGTAAGAGAGTTCCAACTAATCTTCAAAATAACATAGCCAACCTCTTTAATATATCTCATACAAAAGGTTTTGGAAAATGCTTGAGTTTACCTGAAGGTATAAGAAAACTTGAACGTCTCTCTTCTCCTTACCAGATAAATCAGCAAAACCAAACCCACCAATATAAAATCAGAATCACACCATTGTGGAAGAATCTACTCTTCATCTTATGTTTCAGTGTCCTGTCTCCAGAGAGATTTGGGAGCTACCAGGTATTGACACTCCAACAAGTCTACACTCTTCTTTTCAGCCTTTAATGAATTATCTTCATTACTTGCTGACTAAATACAAAAGGACAATCAATACCTACTTGCAATTGCTTCTAATATCAACACATAAGACACTTATTATTGTTATACTAATCCTTCGTGGGTGAATCATAAGCAGGAAAAAACATGTATCGAAGCAACAAGTATAGTACTGGTATTAAAGGAATCACTTATTTAAATCAATTGTCTTATGTGGTGACAACTCTTTTTTATATAACATCCTTTCAAACTCACTTGGATGAGTTAAGGAAGCTGATTGGAGAAAGAAGATATGAGTTTAAACATATCTCCCGAGTAAATAATCATCTTAGCTAATAGTTTAGCTATCAAAACTAGAACAGAGAATGCTCCTTGTCTGTTTGTAAACTATTTTTCACTTTTTTTTAAATTTTAATCAATGTTTTGAAAACTGGACCGGACACCAACTCGATATACCTACTGGTTGCCTAGTTGGACCGGTTCAATTGGTCGAACTGGGTTTTTTATTTTTTGAAAATTTAATATATATAATCATATATTTACATTATATAGGTCTAGAAAATAATTTCATATAATATATATATTTTTTTATTAACTAAAAAAATAAACAATAATCATAACTCTAATTATATATACAAGTTTTAATAAAACATAAAGATTGACAAAATACTTTATGTTTTATTAAAACTTGTATATATAATTAGAGCCCACTATATAATTAGAGCCCACTATTAAAACTTGTTACATTTAAAAGCCCACTATTGAAGGTGTTATTTTAAAAAGCCAATTTACACGCAACAAATACTCCGGCGTATCTTGACGACGGTATCGTCTCTCTCTCTCGAATGGACTCTCTGGTAGCGAGCTACGCTTCGTCAGACGAAGAAGACGAACTTCAACCACCTGCACAATCTCTCACCGTAAAACCATCTTCTTCGTCCTCCTTCTTCTCAGCTATTCCTCAACCTAACCAATCCAGATCTTCCAAAGATGAAGCTTTTAATCCACCTTCATCCACTCGAGCAAAGTCTTCGTCTTTCCTCTCCTCTCTCCCTCCTCCCAAATCCTCCACCTCTCGGCAACAAAACCCATCTCCCTCTTTACCTAAACGCGTCGTTCAGATCAAGCTCCCTGTAAACCCTAGACCGACCAATCTCGACGATGACGACGAAGAAGAAGAAGAAAAGGAGAAAGCGAGGAAGAAGCGTAAACAGATGGAATCCGCATCGCACAATTCGTCAGTGAAATCGTTCTTATCCGCCATGCCTGCTCCAAAGAGCTCGCAAACACTCGGCGCTCTTCCTTCGTTAGGATCAGGATCAGGAACAGGACGAAGATCGATTCTTGAAACAGAGACGCCTGAGATTACTCAAAGTACTGATCAAACGCAGTCGTTTAGTAGCGAGACTCAGACGGAACAAGTAGCTGGTGTAGTAGATAACTATTATGGTGGATACGAGCAGAACCCTAGTGGAAATGTAGATGCTTTTGGTTATGTTGGATATGAACAGAACCCTAGTGGAAGTGGAGATGTGTCTGGTTATGTGGGGTATGATGGTGGTAGTTATGGAGGTGGTAATGCTTGGAATGGTGGTGGGTTTGAGGGGACGAAGGGAGTGCCTGAGGCGTTTATAGCGATGGATAGTGGTGCGAGGAGAGGAAGGAGAGGGAGGAATGATTTTCCGACGGAGATAGTTGAGGTTAAGCAGGATGAGCTCATGAAGAATAGGCCAAGAGTTGATCAAGTTAAATCTACTGGGATCGCCTTTGGACCTGCGTATCAGGTTTGTTTTAGCTTGTCTATACTCTTTACTCTTGCAAGGATTTGGTTTTGTCTCTAGGGTCTGTGAATGCTCTGTTTTGGTGAATCAAAAGCCCTTTTATTCCATTTAGATAGCTTATAGGATGGTGATGAATGTTTGTTTAACCCCGAAATGCAACTGTAGAAAGTGAATAGAATGTGGGTTGTTAGTGATCTCCAGTAATGAGTAGGATCTTTCTTCTGTTTGCTGCAAGAACTTGGGAGTTGTCTGTGATTGCTCTGACTTCCATTTAGATAGCTTCAAGGATGATGGTGACTTTTGAGAAACCATGAAACTTAACCTGAAAAACAGATAGAATATGGATTGTGAATCATCTCCTATAATGAGTGTTGACTAGGTTCGTTTAGCTTCAAACTTTTACTCTTTCTTTAGACAATTTTACTGCAATAAATTGGGAATTACTGTTATTGTTCTGATTGTGTAAATTCAATGCTTTTGCCGTAGGAGATTTCCATTAGAGCGCTTATTGGGTGATGAATATCTGAGAAAAGCCTGAAATTTAACTTATGAAAGTACAAAGAGTAGGAGTTCTGAGTTTATCTCCTGCTTGCTGCTTCTATTTTGAAATTTGTTCCGTCTTTGTACAACGAACTCGCTCCCTACAAAACCTTTTTGTGGGGTTTTGTAGGGAGCAAGCTAGTTGATAAGACTCCTAACTTGAGGAGAACTTCTTTCAAAAACACTTTTCTTTCATTTAGATAGCTTAAAGGACGATGATGAATGTTTGAGAAAGACGAGGTTTAACCATAGAACGCAAATATAATATGAGTTGTAAATGATCTCCAGTAATTAGTAGGTTTGTTTAGCTTCTAAGACTTAACTCTCCCTTGGATATTTTTTGTTGATGCAAGATCTTCAGATTTGTGGTTAATCAAGAGCCCTTTTCGTCCATTTAGATAGCTTAAAGGATGGTGATGATTCTTTGAGAAACCCTGAAATTTAACTGTAAAAGGCAGATAGAATATGAATTGTAAATCATCTCCTATAATGAGTAGGTTTGCTTTGCTTCTAACCTCACTCTTTCTTGTGATCTTTTTGCTGCAAGAACTTGGGAGTTATCTGTGATTGCTCTGATTATGTAAATTTAGTGGGTGATATGATTATTTGGTAAAAGCCTGGAACTTTTTTTTATCTTACATTGGTGGCTTCCATTGTCAAGTTTATCTTTTAAATGTTTTGTTGTGCACATTTGTATTGCAGCCTGAGTCGTCTTCATCTAAGGGGAAAGTGTCGAAGCTTCACAAGAGAAAGCATCAGATCACAGCGTTATTCATGGACATGAAGCACAAGGAGTCGGAGCTAGCAGAGAGACGTTCAAAAGGATTGCTCACTAAAGCCGAGACACAAGCTAAATACGGATGGTGATTTGCTCTGCTTTTGTCTCAATATTGTGTGATTGCCAACAGATTTTCTGTAACTCTCTCGTTTTCCTTTTTACTACTTTGAATGTAACACTCATTTCCTTATATGAATGAATCTATTCTCAGCAGAAAGCTTTGACAATGATTCTCTCAGATTTAATCCAGAGCCTGCCCCTGAACACAAAAGATCTATTCACTTCTGTATTGGGAGCTAACAAGAAAAACAAACCTAATCAATCTCTTATAGAACCTGAAGTTTCGCAAGTGGTACACAACTCATTTGCGTTTAACAAAATTTTCTGAACTACCTTTCTCTAGTCTCACGCAAAAGCATATGCATTTGATGTGGCTAAGCTTGCGTCCATCAATATTTTCATTTGTGTGATCTGCTTCGATCCTTTGGTCCTATCTTTCGTGTTTTGGCGTCTGAACGCGGTCTAAGCTGCAGTGTAAAGCGACCATTCAGTTCTTATAACCTTGATGATAATTTAGAAGAGAAGAAAACGTTGAATAGTAAGTTGTATATGGGGAAGATAAAGGAAGCAATGGGAAAGACAACAAACCATGTTGATGTACTTGAGTTGTTTCATGATCTCATCTGTTTCCAGTTCCTGAGGAAACAAACAGAAGATGGCATTGTATTAACTCTGAATGTATTCCTTAGGAGTATCTATACAATATGTCTTAAGAATCAGTGACGAGTTCATGAAGGAAGATGAAGCAAGACTACATGAATGTACACTGCTTAGGCTTACTAACTTCTCACCCTAGAAAGGATTCTTTCTGAGGAAAAACAGATATAAGAATAGTTGGTAAGAGAGTTCGGACCTGAGGGACGGCACAATCAGCATGCAATGGATCCCAAAAGACGGAGCAGAAGCATTCCCACTTGTTAGTCTGTACCTCTGAGCGAGGAGCCCTGAGTATATAAACTAAGCATATTGAGTAATTCATTCTACACCAATGGCAACAGTTACAGATATGAGACTGTAAGAAGCTTGACGAAAAGGTGATAGATATCAAAATGCAGGAAAGACGAGAGCATGAGCCGAGAAAATAGAACGTGCTAAATTGTTCACGTTACCTACGCCACTTTCCGCATACATATCCATTCCTATCCTCCTCTCTGCATTGGAGCCAATTTTCTGCAGAACGTAGTTTCTTACCATTCTTGGCCTTCTTAAGATCCTGCAAAGGGAGAAAGATGACAAACCTCTGAAGTCCACTTAACTCTATGGCAACTTAAAACATTATTCTTATCCACTAATTTGGGAGCTTACATGCAAATATTCTGACTGATCAATCTCCAAGGGTTCACCAAGAAAAGAAGTATCACTGCATTGAGATCAAAATATATTTGTATGTCAACCAGACCAAACAAAGGCCACTCATTTTGGTGAAAGGACATCTTTTATTTCACAATAGGATTCACAGATTTAAAGGACCGGTGATAGTTGAAGTTAAATACCTCATGGTTGGACCTGACCAGTCTGGAACATCTGCTTGAAACTCTTTTCCTACTCGAATTCCTATTACAAATGGTTCTGTAACTCTCCATTTCCGTTCCCGTGATCTACCCTTAATCTTTGTCTTTGATGACTTCTTTTTCAAACAGGATCGACAGACCCAGTCATCCATCTCTGCAGCTTCTTTCACTCGAACACGGCAGCACCTTGGATGATATGCTTCTTCACATTCATCACAAATTAACATCTTCTCGACAGTTCCTGTCTTATCACAACGTTTGCACTGTCTGAAAGGGCTGATACTACCGTCTGTATCTGAGGAATCGCAATCTGTACCTTCATTTTCTCCATTTTTACTGGAACCTGAAGCAAGTTCAGAGCTAGATTGTGATGAGTAGCCGTCATTTGTTCCATCAGAAGAAGATGCCACTTTGGTAACATGAGAAATACTACTTGGTCTGAGCTTCTTCCGCGTATACACTAGAAAGCCATTAACCCGAGCGTCAATAGATTTAAGTTCCAGAGATCTGCACACTTGTTCAGCATGAGAAATACTATTTGCTTTGGTTTTCTTCCGCCTATACACTAGAAAGCCATCAATCCTAGCACCAGTAGATTTCCCTCTCTGCTTCCGCCGGGTATACATAAGCAAGCCATCAGATGTATCACCAGTTCTCTTGGTTCCCCCAATGTGACTTTCAGTAAAACTGCCATTAGATTTCGCCAACTGCTTACTTTGGCTGTACAGATGTCGATGACCACTATTCTTGATTTCTTCAGGGTTAGATCCAGTAAAGCCCGCATCAGCTTTAACTATCTGCTCCCTTTGGCTATATTCAAAAGAGTCAGCTTTAACTATCTTGGTTCCTCTAGAGACATGCTCGCTAAATCCACAACTGTTAGATTTTACTCCACCTTTCTTTCTGCGGCTATACACGAGACAAATATCTAACTGATTTTCTCTTCTCTTGGCTTCTCCACAGTTCTGCCCAGAGACAAAAGCATCATCAATCCTATCAGCCCTTATTATAGTTTCTCCACTAACACTACTGGTTTCGCCTCTCTTTTTCTTCCGGCTATAGACAAGACAGTTGTTGAAGCGATTTTGCCTTTTTGTGCTTTCTCCAGGGTTATAAACTGGGACAATAGAGTCATCAAATGAATCATCCCGTTTCTTGCATTCTCCTGGGTCATGTTCCTCACTACCCCCAGGTCTCACGCTCTTCTTCCTTCGACTATACACAAGAGAAGTCAGGGCCTTTTCCGATACCATATGCATAACATTTTGCTCTGGAGGTTTTGGATGTTCTGATTCATCAAGTTTCATTGCATCAGGAACAGCATCAAGAAAGCTTACTTGAGAATGTTCAGGAAGTATGTGGATCATGTCATAAGTATCAGCAAGCGACATCCAATTGTATGCAGCAAATGGGACTTGATACTCAGATGCGTTCAGTCGACTAGTTTCAACGGAAGAGCTGAACGAACTTTCCACCAACATGTTTGCAAAGTATCTGAAAGCACATCACTTATCTAAGAACCGGTGAGTCTGTTGGTCAACTTCTTCATGTAGTCCCTCCGGAAACCCATATCCTCTTGTCTCCTAAATGTCGAAAACAAAACATGGAACAGATTCAATATGCAATCACTAACTTGGAATCAATTTCACAGAACAAAACTTTATCTTCCCAAATCACTAAATTCACTTATCAAGAGCCTAAAGGGTTGTTCTCTTGATTCTTATTTGCACAAATTTTTGTTATTCCATCCTAAGTCCAATCTCACATGAGAAACTCAGTTCGTCCCTCTAATGATAAAGTGGAAACTTTCCACCCAGATTTTTTTTAATCCAGGATGTTCTTGGATGCTATTTCAGATCCAAAATCCAACACCCCGCAAAGTTTCGGATCTAACCTGACTCAAATCTGGAAACCCATGTACTTTTTCACCATAGTTACCACATGGATTATAAGAACTTTGGATTCAAGGTAAGCAAATCTATAACATGTTAAACCCATTCAGGTACATGAAACGATTATGCAGCAAGAAAATTTCTCTTGAATGCCAAAATTCCAGTTACAAATCGAAGCAATCTCTGCACATCATCCTTAAGCCTCAGAAATTCACAACAACAACAACACAATACCCTAGAAGTCTAGAACAATTCGATTCCAGTAATGCACAAACGTTCACAAGTCAGATACAACTAACAACTAACAAGTTTCTTGGAGGAAAGAGCAATCGCATTTACCAGATGACTTACCACGAAGAGTCAAGAGAAACGCTTATGCCACACTAACGCAAGCTCTCTCTCTCTCTCTCTCTCCTCTAATCTCTCTTTCTCTCTCTAACCTCTCTCTCCTTTCTCTAATCGCTCTCCTTCTCTCTCTCTCTCTCTGTGGCGAAAACAACTTTCTTTTGATTTTTCTGTGGACTTTCTTTTCATATATAACTTCTTCACAATCTCATTTATAATTTTCACCGCTCTTATTTTTTTTTGCTTGTGTTAAAAGAGTCTCTCTTTTTTAATTTCTTGCATTCTAATCCCTTTAAATCTGAACTAGTATTAACTGTAGAAAGTTTTCAATCTTCAGAAACAAAATTTTATAAATGATTACACATACATACATACATATAGTGTTGAACTGTACAAAGCTACATGTGTCCTTACACTTATTAATCCCAAGAGGATACCAAACAAAACTACATCTGATTCTGCAACATAACAAATTCACAACTATTGAATCTTATAAACAAGAAGACTTGCCTAAGCAATTCCTAGACTCTTACTAAATCTTCAGGTCCAAACCAAAGCTTTCTTCTCTCTTAACGCTTGCTTCAAAGTCTCTTTCTCTTCAAGAAGTTGCTTGGGAAGGGCCTAAAACTCAATGATGACAAAGATGTGACAGTTCAGTAGTTGCAAAAACGAATGTGCCTCTACTAATTGCTATGATCACAAGTTATGAGAGCAGTACTATTACTAAGAGTTAAAAGAACAAAACTAGTTGTGTTGTTACTACTGTTTCTTTTAATCAGTGACTAAAGGAATAAAAGGAGACACTTGCCTGCTGGAAGAAGCAGTCTCCTTTCCAGAATCTTGAAGTTGATTAAGCCCATAATTGTCAGAGAGTCTTTAGAATATTGAGGTTGTTAAGATAAACATTTTTTAGATGCCTTAACGTCAGATGTTGCACCATTTACTGACCTGAAAAAGGAACTTGAGCATATGATTACCAATAAGAACCAACACTGACAATACAATGCGCCTAACACATTCTAACAATACCAAACTACATCTGATTCTGCAACCTAACAACTTATCTCCTAGAAGCTGAAACCTCTCTGTTATGGGAACACACAACTACTGAATCCTAAACAAGAAGACTTGCCTAAGCACTTCCTAGACTTTCTGGTAACAAATACTTCAGGTCCAAACGCTTCAAAGTCGTCGTCCTCCTCTTGTCCCTTTCTCTTCAAGAAGCTGCTTTAAGCTTGTCAAGGGCCTAAAACTCAACGATGACAAGATGCGACTATTTCGTAGTGTTACAAAACGAATGTGCCTAATTGCTATGGTCAGACAAAGCACAAGCTATGAGAACAGTATTATATCATGATTTTTAACTTCTCTTTTTGACTTGCACCTAAGAGTTAAGAGAACAAAACTAGCTGTGTTGTTACTGCTGTCTTTTAACTAGCCCACAATTTTCAGAGAGTGCCTTACAATACTGAGGTTGTTAAAAGAAACCTTTTTTAGATATCTTAAGAGCCTACGTACCTTCTTACTCCTTAATACTGTCACAGATGTTTTTGCACCATTTGCTGACCTGAAACACGGAACTTAAGCATATTATTACCAATGAGAACCGAAAGAGACAAAACAACGCTTAGCCTAACATATTCTAAATTGGATCCTGGACTCCTATACCAATTGAAACAGATGCTTTTCTCACATATACAATCGTTGGTTCAAAACCCAACTCTAATGAAAGCATGCTCCTCATGGCTCTGCTGACACCTGAACCTGATGAAGCTACTGGTATCATTATGCCAGCCGTCTTTGACCAAGCAAGAACATACCTTTTATGATGAAAACTATATAAAAGACTAGAAAATAGGAAGAAAATTTCAGACACCAACTGCACCTTTGTGAAGTCTGAAAATTCATCATCTTTTACAAAGAAAATATCTCTCTTCATGTGTTTCTTTTACAAAAAAATATTTTTCAAATAGTTGCAAATGTGCTCAACAAATGGGCCTACTAGTTGCCATGGTAAGACAAAGCACAAGTTATGAGAGCAGTCCTATATCATGACTTACACCTTAGTTACATGAGCAAAACTAGTTGTGTTTTTACTACTGTATCTTTTAATCTGCGACTAAAGGAAGAAAACAATAGACACTTGCCTGCTGGAGGAAGCAGTCTCGTTTGCAGAATCTTGAAGTTGATTAAACCCATAATTTTCAGAGAGTGCTTTAGAATATTCAGGTTGTTAAGAGAAACCTTTTTTAGATATCTTAAGAGCCTACCTTCTTATTCCTTAATTTCAGATGTTGTTGCACCATTCGCTGACCTGAAAACCGAAACTTAAGCATATGATTACCGATAAGAACCAACATTGACAAACGAGCACAATTTGAATGAGGGTGCTATAACCTAACACAATCTAGCTTTGGATGTTAGACTCCTATACCCACTTGAAAACAAATGCTTTCCTCATATATACAATATTAGATTCAAAAGCCAACTCAAATGAAAGCATGGTCCTCATGGTTCTGCTGACACCTGATGAATCTAAGTGGTATCATAATGCCAGCAGTTTTTGACCAAGCAACGAGATACCTTTTATACGAAAACTATATAGAAGATCAGAAAAACTTCATCTCTTACAAAGAATCTTTTTTTCCTCTTTTGGTGTTTCTCCATCCATGTAACTAAGTTTTCAAATAGTTGCCAAGTGTGCTCACGGAAATGTCCTCAACACCTGAAGCCTTCAAGCTCTTAGTTTCATTTCCACAACGCCAACATACTCCTGCTTGAGTTTCTGTTTAGTTGAATAAACTACATAACCCTGCAATCTCCCGCACAAGAGTGTCATTTCCATGACGACAAAAAATAACAGAAAAATGTAGAAAACTTCATGCGAATTTATTCAAAGAAACCTGACTTTGGATGATATGGTAGGTCTTTGTGGATTTCACTTTGAGTTCTTTCCTTATAATAAACTCCTCACCTACACCAAGAAGTCTCCAAGGTTTAAAACAAAACCCACAAAGAAACCACAAACATTGCACTGCAACAGGTAGTTGGATGCTAGAGGTTGTACTACCTATGTCCAAGCCAACAAGGTTGTGCTTTAGCTCTGAAGAATCTAACTGTCCGTGAACCTTGAACAAAGTCTCGACACTTTCCCCAATGGATTTAGGAACTATAATCATTGGAGGCTTCATTTTGTACAAGCCTCAAGCCGCTACATAAATTGACAATCCACCGTAGCACAAAAATATGAACACTTTAGTTTACAAGTTGAGAATGCGACAACAATAATAGAGCAAAGGTTAATCAAAATGCTCTCGAAACAAAAGGCCAAAGAACGATCTTTTAGATATCTTAAGAGCCCACCTTCTTACTCCTTCATGTCAGATGTTGTTGCACCATTTTCTGACCTGAAAAACGGGACTTAAGCATATATATACCAATACTCACAAACCAATGTTTTTATTAGCTATTTGAATGAGGATGTTATAACCTTAGCACATTCTAACTTTGGATGCTAGACTCCTATACAAGCTTTGGTTCAAAAGCATGTTCCTCATGGCTCTACTGACACCTGATGAAGCCACTGGTATCATTATTTCGACCAAGCAAAAAGATACCTTTTATATGAAAATTAAATTAAGGATTAAAAAACAGGAAGAAAATTTCAGACACTAACTGCACCTCTGTGAAGTCTAAATTCTTCATCTTTTACAGAGAATCTTTCTTTCTCTTCTGGTGTTTCTCCATTCACCTAACTACATATTGGACTTTTCCTCAACACCTGAAGCCTTCAAGCTCTTAATTTCATTTCCACAAAGGTCAACATACTCCTGCTTGAGTTTCTGCTAAGTTGGATAAACTACATAACCCTACAGTCTCACACAAAATAATGTCAATTCAAAGAAGAAAAAAAAGAATAGCAGAAAGAAGTAGAAAAATCTATGCGAGTTCACTCTTAGAAATATGGCTTTGGATGACAGAGTAGGGTCTTAAACGCTTCCACTTTGAGATCCTTTTCTATAAAACTACTCTCACACAGTCATACACCAAGAAATGCCTAAGGTTAAACCATAAGGCTACAAAGACACCCTAAACATTTGGCTACAATGGGTAGCTACTTGGATGCTAGAGGTTATAGTACCTATGTCCAACACAACAAGATTGTGCTTTAGCTCTGAAGAATCTAAGTTTCTCTGAACCTCGAGCACTTAAACAGATTTAGGCACCATAATATGAGAATGTGACACACCAAGACAATAACAGAGCATATGCTAAGGAGACACACATGGTGTAGCTAGCTAAACAGGGGTTTATCGAAATGCCTTCAAAACACAATGCCAAAGAACGATTTTTTGAAAGTCAAATCGGTGAATTCGAATGAATTACCTTTCTAGGAATCTGCAGCCTCTCTCGGGTTTTCAAGCAAGAAAGAAGCTACGAAGAAACGAGCATAGAAGACAGGAACAAAGACGGAAAGAGTTTTGTTCATATGATCCATGTGAGAGTTAGAGGTGAAGAGGATGTCTTAGAAAATTGAGTATGGGCTTTTATTGGGCTTATAAGCCTATGTTAACAACATTGGGGAATTTAAATTTTACCACAAATTGTATATTATTTTTCAAATTTACCACTAAATTATAATTTATTTTCATAAATACTTTTAACTTTGTGATAAAAATACTATATTAACCTTCATAAATAATTTATAAAATATTTATAATAGTTTATAAATTCAATACACCCTCTAAATACTAAAAACTAAACAATAATCATTAAATCACAAATTCAATTGTTATATTATTTTAATTGAATGTATTTTTGAAAAATGATAATCAATTTATGGTATTTCAAATAAATTATTTTATTTAATATTTACTGTTGTATTTTTCAGTGTTTATCTTTTACATAATTGTAGTATTATGAAAAAAAAATATGAAATGAAGTTTTTGGTATCATATTGAAATCAATTATTTAGATGATAGAACATTAGAACATAGTGAAGATTTTTAGTGTTTTGGGTTGGATATAACTACTACAAAATAAAAAAATAAACTGACTTTATGTGTTTACTAGAAACAATTCCAAAAACTAGATACTTATACTAGGAATTTGAGAAAATGTGAAAAATAAATCCAAGAAATCTGAGAGTTGGGTATATTTTAAAAATTAGTTGTCACAAAATTAATGGTAATTTGAAAAAAATTAAGATATTTGAAAATATATTTTTCAAAATGATAATTTATACGCTTTATAACTATATTTTGATCAGTTATAAAATATTTAGATTAAATAATTATTTAAAAATATTTTTTTATTTATTTGATTTTTAAAACCCTTGAAGTATTTCTATACATTAATTTTAACTATCATTTATGCTTCAGATCCCACCAAATATTATAGTTATTGACAAATTTCTATTTTCAAACAAATAGGATTTTGAACATTTTAAACAAATGATTAATTTAATAACTTGGATTTTAGATCATTTGTTCAAATGGTAAATACAATAGAGTGATTTTGATGAATATTCATAAGAGACAACAAAATTAAGAATATAGCCAAGGTTACAGTTATAAGAAACGGAAGAGACAATTAGAGTCTAACTTTTCTCGTTTTATCTTTGTTGGCGTGTGTGTGAGATGATGAAGAAAGGAAAAAGACTTGTGATCCATTCATTTCTCCCTTTTCGTCACATCTCCATCATAATACAAACTTTTTAATCATAACATTTAGCTTATTTGTAGAACTATACTTTAAACGCAGCATATATATATAGTTATGTAAGTGTATTACATCATGGCCAGCAATATGCCATAATATATATAATGTAGTATAGTCACATAAAAAGCCAAGGAGATCATCACCCAAAGTGCATATATGTCAAATTACATATGTTTTGAAAAAGAAAGTTTCATGGATGAGGTTTAGGTTCTACAAAAATGTTTACACGGCTGAAAAAAGCAACTCATTCTAGAATTGTTGAAATTAAGTATAGCAAAAGTGTTGGAGCCAGTTGACTAACTATATTATATGCAAAGTTGTATTGTATTGTGTACAAATAAAACCAACATGTCACGCAGGGGCAGATCTATACTCTCGACTACGGGGGCACGTGCCCCCTACTACTCTATATATTTTGCTTTACCATTTAACTTTGATAGAACAATTGGTTAAAATTCTCTCCTTTAATTCTAACATTTGATTACAATAAATGTGTTGTTGGCACGTTTACTTCTTACTTTTATTTTTCTGTAGCTATATTATATTAGCATTTTCCTACATTTTGTTTTATTGTTGATATTATTCTCTTTTGTTTTTGTTAGCATATCTTTCCTTTATTTTCTTCATAGCTCTTTCTATTATATTTCATGTTTAGGTTAAATTTTGTTTTGAAACACATTTTATCGTGTTAATAATAGGCATTTATAATTGTTAATAAATGAATAATTTTAGTTAAAATATATTAATAAACAATTCTTTATTTTAGTTTAATATTTTAAAATTTGTTGCTAAAAGAGTTATATATGTATGCATTGACATATCGTTGTTTACATATAGAATTTTTTACTATATATTTTTAATTAATGTTAAATGTATTATAATTAATAAAATTTATAAAAATAAATGTGTTTTGTTTGTTTTTATAGTCTATAGTTATTCAAAATTATTATTAACAAATTATAATATATATATATATATATATATATTAATTGTTTTTTACTTTTTTATATTAACTTAGTATTTTATTAATTATGTACTCCCATCAAATAATTTGTCTGGGTCCGCCACTGATGTCACCTCCCATATTGAGTAAGGTATGTACGAGTGGGAAGCACAATGAGGTGTCTCTGTAGCGTGATTGTGTACTCCGATTCAATAAGAAATACATTATACAAGTGGTGAACATAAAGTCTTGAAATGTTCGAATGTACTATATATGAGACATATATATATATATATATGCTAACACATCATATGAGGTCCATTAAGTCTCAAATTTTACTATACAATATGGCATATATTATAGTCCGAAGCGGCTGATATGACAAAATATTATGGTGCAAAAGACATAATATGAGGTTCGAGAGTGTGTAAACCAATGAAAGAGGACACAAATGCTTCATGGTTGAACTAAATACCCTCCAACTTGGTGGAGGGGACTATAGTAGATACATACATACACTAAACTATGATATATTCGAACATCAGACAAACTATGCTATTGTATACATTTTATAGTATAGTCGATAATGTAACACAATAGATCGCCTACAAAATTACGTAGCGTATAGAGAAAAAATAAATCATACATGGGGTGTATCGGTGTGAAAATGTATTGTTTGAAGGTAGAATAAACTTAAAATAAAACTTGTGAACTTAAGGACTTCCCAACCAAATTGGTGGAATCTAATATCAATGACTTTACTATACAAACTAAAATGCGCGTATGCCCATTTGACCAACTATACTATATTATTTATTATATAATATATTAATGAAATTAACACAAAAATACATAATCATGTTGAGCATCTAAAAAGGCAAATTTTATGACTTATACCCATCGTAAATTGAAGTAGTTTTTTATTTTTTTATGACCGGTTGGTTCGATCCTTGTCTGATAGACACGTTCGGGCAATCCTAATTTCTCCATCCTATATAAGCAACGAAAATATGTTAGGTTAGTAAAACATCATTTTTAAGGGAGAAACCTTCTGTATACTATTCATGCCAAGCCTTGTAACATAAAATAAAAAGTTTAGTACGATTGTCTATACTATATAATACAATAACATCTATATAACGGAATGGAAGGTGAGCTATACTAGCCGATACCAGTCAAACATCAATAATGAAAACTTAACGAACTGTAGGGTAGAGTATTGCATTGCGGTGTTAGTATGACATCAATACACGGTTGCCATACTACAAACATGCACCATATATTATAGACATAAGCATACTTGTCGATACCATTATAACATACATATTGAAAAACATAAAGATGTTCAAGGTATACTATTGCATTACATGTCTAAGGTAGACTTCAATTTACAAAACATATGGACATAAAACTATTTACAAGTTGTCTAGTATACCCACTCTAATGGTTAGAAAACATAACCACATTTGGTTAACCATACTACTAACATTTACCATATAGTATAGACACATATATCCAAAAAACATCACCACAGACAAACATGGATATTGGGACATGGATATTGATCTATATAAACTTAAATTTAATTGGCAGAGGGCATTGGTAACTCTGGCTAGTAAACCACACTTATGTAAAACATATGAAAAATTGTAACAATGTAAAATGTACATGGTTTTTATACTATTAACTTCTCATAAATAGTTTAGACTTATCATATACATAATACATTTGTTTCTCCCTTCCACGAACCCAAAAACTATAGTGGCAAAAAAATCAGAAAACACAGAGACAACTTTGAATTTTTCTCATATGCATGATCCATATAGAAAATGCCTAAATGAAATTCGAAGCACACAGTTGTGGGGGATTACTTTTTTTTCGCACCGTAATTAACTGCATCGACCGGATCTACAAAAGAAATGGTTTTCCGATTTAATGCCTGTAAATACATGTTGGGATGGTCTCGGAACTTACGATATGACCCCATATGCTACTCAATCTAAGAGGACGTACTTTGATTCTTTGTCTTTTGTTCTGAAATCTCGTCGCGGTGAAAGTTGAAGGATCGCTAAAACCCTAACTATGGTTCTCCAATTTTTGTCTCTCACAAAAATCGTTATGCGATGGGTTTCCCTTTTCCCTTCTCCAAATCAGACTCACAAAACCTCTCTTCTCCTGCGCATAAAAAGGTGAGAAGAAAAACTAACTTTTTTGTTTACAGTGAAAAATAATACACGAGTTCTTTCACCTTTCCACGCACGCAGTAAAGACTATATTTGTCCAGTTTTCACATAATATATAAAATATCATAGCCTAAACGTTATAATGGTTATAAACATAGTTTCCATTCTGCTATTTATACATACCCAAAATTCCCAATAGAATAACATATGATTATAGTATATGGCCATTTAGGTGTTTTGTCCTCACATGTTGGACATAATTATCTTATGAATATTTATTGGTTTATTACTTATTAATTCGAGAACCAATATAGTAAATTATTTTCTTTTTTTGTAACAAAAACTTTCATTAAACCTCAGACATTCGAACTACAACCAAGAGAGAATTTAAAACAAACTCTAACAATAAAAGATCATAAAGCATAAAAACTAGATATAGAGAATCCTCTAACATATAGTGACAGTGAATTCAGAGCATAGCTTGAATGCGTCGGAACAAGATTCATGGCACCGCCAGAAGCTTGAAATTTAGTCACCTTTAATCATGACGTTAACATCCAATCCGCACCTCGGAATATCATCAAAATGACATCCGCTGCATCTTCAGGCCCCGAACGGACCGCTACACAAGATGGCAAGACGGTTATATATAGGGACACACACCTCCATTTAACATTTGGAGGGAAAACATTCTTCATGAATGAGATGGGGGATAATACGAGCTGTTTCTCATAAGAAAAATATTGTAGTAGTAGTACCGATGGAGATGTAGATTGTCCTCGTGAACCCACTGGTAAAAGTGGACTTTGCAAGCACGGTGAATCCACCCCTAAACTCTTAGTAAAAGAGGAATATAACCATATATGCAGACAATTTCGTGCGAGGACCCCGGTGAACCCACCGGAAATCCTGAAAGATCTAGCCAAAGAACTTATACCCACACCACAAATGTGCCAGACCTTATGTACATACAAGAGATTTGAGCTGCTAGATGTTGGGTTGACTTCTTCATAGACTTTATTGGGCCAGGCCCATGTGGAGTCACGTCTATGGTTTCTGGGTGAAGCTTGTTTGGCGCCGTATCTCAAAGCAACGCAAGCGGTGGAGCAGAGATGGTTGACGACTAAGGTTACAGTTGCATAAACGATCTCACCGGCACCACAATAGATTATGGATATGTTTCGTTGTAGGCTCGACCTTATCATACACCAGGCTTTTGGATCTACACGACCGGTCATACGTGGAATCCCACAACCAACAATCGTTAGTAAATCAGCAGCTATCGGAGTGAAAAGGCTTTGCGGTGAGAGAGGAAGTGAGCGCCGGCGTAGGAATTCAGCTAGTAGCCTCTTCAATGCGATGAATGGTAAAGCGTGTTTAGTAGTGACATTTAGTTCGGCGAGGTATATGAAGAGTTGCAGCTCGTCAAGGTGGCGAAGGATAGTGAAAAGCGGAGCTTTTTGGGGAGTCCCCCAGAGAAGACCAGATCTCGAGACCCCAAGACCGGAGAGAGCAGAGAGAAAAGATATGTCGCTTCTCCACACAGCAAGAGACGGTCCCCGAGACAGGCTGTCGGAGTTCAAGAGGCGGAAGTGTTGTCGGCGATGATATTTGGACATGCTTTCCGGGAATCCTCGGTTAACGGTGCGGTTCCGGTGAGCTTGGCACAGCGATTAGAGACCACGAAGATCCCGGTAGACATCGATGTGAACAGAAATGTAAGAGAAGGTTGAAAAGGACTCGACAGGGAAAGAGCAGCAGAGTGAAGAATGAAGGGATGCATAAGCAGAGTAGGTGAGAGTTGACGCCGGTGAGCTCGTGCTCCACCGGCGTCAAAATGCAAACAGATCTGGAGTGTCTCAAAAATTGTGCCCGGAGCGTTTTCGGTTTTTTGTTAGTTAAAATATAGTCAATATTTATGCTCTTAAAAAGTTTAAATCAAACATCAAATTAATAATATATAAAATTCTTATCAATATATATATATATATATATTTATTTATTATTGTGTTAAAATTTTATGAAAATTTCCATATTAGAAATATTTTAGAAAATATCTTTATACAAAAAAATTCTTAATTAACATTTAATTATTAATTTTTATGTATCTTAAATTTTTAAATTTTATAATAAAAATATTATTTCCAGATAAAAACACAATACATATATATGAATTCACTTATTTTAAAAAATATTTTTTTTATTTTTTACAATTCTAATATATTAATTCATAGTCTGTTATATAATATAACATATAAATCTAATATTATTAACATAAATTATTTTTAATTATATAATAAATTAATTTTTAGTACAGTTATTTTTAATTTATATGATTATCTCTTTATTTTTCACTAATTTTCTTATATTAATTAATCAAGTATTTAATTAAATGAATAGATAGAAAATTTCTAATATAAAATTATGTTATTTATTATGTAATAAACTATATATTTATTTATTAAGAACAATACAAAAAGATGATTTCATTGATAATAATGAACAATTATAACTTTTTGTTTATATAATTCCAACCGTTACTTTATGTATGTGTTATTTAGTTTTGGGTGTGATTTTCCGTTAAGTTATGCCAATTGTACTAAACTAAACACTAATAGTGTGTGTGGAGGCAAATGTTCGAAACAAAAAAATAGTATTAACGTTTAAATAAAATTATAAAAGGGTTTATTATAAAAACCTAGAGAAATTGTTAAGAATACTACAAATTAAATACTATTATTTAAAAATATTTTCAATCAAAAATATATTAACATTCGGGTTTATACTTTAGTGATTATTATTTAGGGTTTAGTGTTAAATGGGTAGGTCTGAGTTTCTAAATGTTTTATAAATATTTTAAAAAATTAATTTAATCTATTTTCATCATACATTTAAGATATTTTTTAAAAATAGTCATTAATTAATAGTATATTTAAAAAAGTGCTATCAAAATTATGGTAGAACTGAAATTTTCCCTAAAAATAAACAGTTCTCTAGATAATCATTAATTTAGACAATGTATATAATTCCATTTAATTTATATAATAACTTATAAATATTTTTTTTATTAAGGATATCAACAACTTTAACTACTATAACTTTTAATGTGAGAGATTAAATGAAAAAATTCACTTCGCATTAAATGATATTAACGACTTTAACCACTATAACTTATTTATTTTTGATTATATATACAATCTATGTTTAAAATTTTGATTTATGTACTTATTTATTTTTGGTGTTTGCTGAGTTGGATTTTTACTACAACAATTTAAAAATTAAATACCTAAAATCATATTAAATGTTTTGTAATTTTTGTAATTTATTATATATCGTATAAATAAAAATATTAAAAATAAATTAAAATTGTATTATTTTAGAAAATATTTTTTTGGATCTGTTAAAACATAATTTTTAAGTTTTTAAATTATTTATTCAGTTTAAAGTTAGTTGTAATATTAATAAGAGATTAAATGATCAATATATAAAGCATACGGTTGATGGTTGATTTATATTATTTAAAATATTTTGTTTCCATTTTTAATATGTTGATCAAAACATATATATATATATATATCAAATATTTTTGGTAATTTTATTTCAGTGTTTATTATATTATTTAACTTAAAATATTTAAAAATTTATTTTATTTAATATATATATATATTAATTATTAGTTATTAAATATAATATCGAAATTAAATTTATTTAGTAGTTTAAGTATAATATTTAAGATATATTATTTGTTTAAGAAAACATTATGATAAAAAGGAATCTAAAGGAAAAAAAATAATGAAACAAAAAGGAAAATAAAAAAAAATAGTAAATTATAATAATGACATTATGTATGATATTTTTAACTCACTAAAGATATTATTGTAATTGATCATTCTAAGAATTAACGTAAAATTGAAACATATAAAACTGACATCTCAAATAATATTATTGAGATTTAATTTTAATTTTTAATTTAATTTTCCTAATAAAAGATTAGTTTTATATTTAATGTAATTTATTGTTGACATAGAGATAATTAATCAGTATTACCTATTTTTAGGTTCAACAACTTTTGTGTCCAAATAGAAACTAAAAATAATATATTTACTTACCCAAAAAGGGTTAGTATTTAGTTTGACTTACCTTCATGAATCATCATCACACCACTGTCGTTGTCATCTTACAAGTTGCGTGATTCACTGATTGATTCTTTTGAGAGAGTTCTTCAGCTTCTCGGAGTCTTCTTTCGCCCAAGGAATTGATAAATTAAACTTCATGGTTCCCTCAGAGATCAAGCCGTCGTCCTCAGGAACTTTGGTTTTGAGTAGAGCAAAGGAGTCAGATCATCGTTTCGCCAATCTCAGAAGCGTTCGGTGGCGTGTGAACCTCGGAGTTCTTCCGTCATCAGCTTCTTCCATCGATGAACTTCGAAGAGAAACAGCTGATTCTCGCCGTCGGTAGATAATTTGTTCATAAACCCTAATTCTCATCTATATTTGAGAAATAAATCATTTTATATCAGAAGAATGATATTTAACGATTACAATAATATATGTTTTTGTGTCATGTAGATATGCTCTTCTCAGGGAAGACTTATGGATCCACATTTACTCAAAGATGATGATAGAGATTCTCCTAATCTTTTCATCGACAACCCCTTGTCCAAAATCCAGGTAAGCTTATGTTTATGTTTCCTTGGCTCACAAGCATGCCATTTGTTGATAGGTTTTGAATCTGCTCTGAGTCTGTATCACTAGTTAGCCAGGGATCTCAGTTTTTTGTTTAGTCACATTTATTGGATATACACCTGTAAACTCATTAGCCTTACGATTTTTAAATCAAGATAATATTTTGTATTCTTATTAATGTTGTGAAAATTACTTCAGGCGTTCAAAAAATCGGTTTAAGCACCCTTTTAATCAATAGTCTCGTATAAAACACAAATCTACCACTTGCAGAATTCTTGAATATTTTATAATTCTAATGTAACGGTCAACATCCATTTATTTTTATTTGAATGTAGCTGAATTAGTGAACCACATTAAATATTTATAATTCATATGCTTTCACAAAATATTTTGGCATCCGCTATAACACCATTTCATCAAATGCTATTTGAATGACCTCATATATACCATGTGTGTTTCTTAGTGTAGTAAATCATGTTACAAATAAATCAAGTCATTGCTATATTGCAGATAGCACATGGGGTCAATTCTTCCGTAACGTTGAGGTGGAAAAAACACTTGACCAAGACCTATCAAGGTTATATCCAGAGCACTGGTGTTATTTTCAAGCTCATGGATGCCAAGGCATGCTCAGACGCATTCTATTGTTGTGGTGCCTTAAGCATCCCGAGTATAGCTGTCAAATGGGTGGGCCGACCACCCATGTCCATATGTAAATAGGTCAATTTTGGTGATACCCATTTGTCCATGCGGATTTTAAATGGACAAAAATCACTAGACCATTGGACCATGGGCGTTAATGGGTTTGGACTATATGGACATGGTTCACCCACTGGTCACAAAAAATTAGGTTTCTAAAATTTTGTCATTTGATTTCTATCAAAATCAAAAGTGTTTTCACCAAACCGATTTTTTCATCAAAACCACAAAATCCAAATTTTTCCGCAAAAATCACAAAATATAGATTTTCCACCAAAATCGCAAAATCGAGATCTCCCACCAAAATCTCAAAACCGAGATTTCTTGCCAAAACCGCAAAACTGAAATTTCTCGCCAAAATCTCAAAACCGAGATTTCCCACCAAAATCTCAAAACCAAGATTTTCCGCCAAAACTGCAAAATCGAGATTTTCCGCCAAAACCGAAAAATTGAAATTTCCCGACAAAATCTCAAAACCAAGATTTCCTGCCAAAATCGCAAAATCGAGATTTCCCGCCAAAATCTCAAAACCGAGATTTCCCACCAAAATCACAAAACCAAGATTTCCCGCTAAAACCGCAAAATCAAAATTTCCCACCAATATCTCAAAATCGAGAATTCCCGCTGAAATCGCAAAATCGAGATTTTCCGCCAAAACCGCAAAATCAAAATTTTCTACCAAAACTGCAAATCAAAATTTCCCGCCAAAATCTCAAAATCGAGATTTCCTTCTGAAATCGCAAAATTGAGATTTCCCGTCAAAATCTCAAAACCAAGAATTCTCGCCGAAATCGAAATTTCCCGCAAAAATTGCAAAATCAAGATTTTTCACCATCAAAATCACAAACCAAGTTTTCTTGTAGAAATCACAAAATCAAAATTTTTCGTCAAAACTGCAAAATCGAATTTCTCGCTAAAATCGTTAAAATTAAGTTTTCTTGACAAGTCGAGTGTTCAACCAAAATCACAAAACAATTTTCCCTCCAAAACCGTTGAAAAATATTTTCTACTAAATCTTATTTTTTTTCTAAAACAACAAAACAAGTTTCTAACCAAAATTACTTAATCTTGTTTTTCCGTCAATATCATGAAAATTATATTATAATGTTTTGAATATTTAATTGTTCAACTTGTGGATTTATGGATGAATTTTAATCTTATGAACTTGTATTTGTATATATAGGTTTATAGATTGAAATTCAAAATTTTCTTAAATGGTACTTAATGGTCTCCATGACCGTCCATATAAATATGGGTGTTTGTGGGTTTGGTCATTAATGGACATGGTCTCTAATGGACATGGTCACTCTTTGTCCACAAAGAGTAAATGGACAAACGGATATGGGCTAATGGACATGGGCTCGCCCATCTGACAGCTCTACCCGAGTGTGGCTATAGGCAAGGTACATGTCTCTCACCCTCTTCATATGTTTCATCATTTTCATTTAAGAAACTATTGACTAGAGCAATCATTACCAATCTGATTAGTAAAATGACTGTAGCAACATGATTTATGCCAAGAGTTTAATTACTTATATGCAGGAATGCACGAGCTTTTGGCACCACTCCTTTATGTACTTCATGTTGATATCATGCGTCTTTCTCAAGTGCGTAAATACTATGTTGATTATTTCACCGACAGCTTTGACAGTTTATCATTCGAGGAAAGAGATACCAGTTACACCTTTGCTTTCAACAAGTTTATGGACGATGATGAGCTTAGTTCCACAAAGAAAATAAAAACCCTAAACGAACTTGACCCTGAAGTCCAATCCATTGTGATGTTGAGTGATTCTTACGGAGCAGAAGGTGAACTTGGGAGTGTCTTGTCTAAAAAATTCATGGAACATGATGCTTACTGTATGTTTGATGCTCTAATGAGTGGAGTTAATGGTTGTGTCTCCATGGCTAGCTTTTTTGGTTACTCCCCAGCCAAAGGATCCCACACAGGGTTACCTCCAGTTCTTCAAGCATGTACTGCATTTTATCGTCTCTTGGCTGTGGTTGACTCATCTCTGCACAGTCATTTAGTTGAACTTGGTGTTGAACCACAATACTTTGGTCTTCGTTGGTTGAGAGTTTTGTTTGGAAGAGAGTTCTCACTTCAGGATCTCTTGTTAGTGTGGGACGAGATCTTCTTAGCTGATAATAGTGGAAGAACGTTTACAGATGATGAACATAACATAAACCACATGTTTGTTTGTCCTCGTGGAACCTTAATCTTGGGAATGACTGTTTCAATGATATTGTACTTAAGATCTTCATTGCTTTCTACTGAGAATGCAACATGCTGTCTACAGAGACTACTGGATTTTCCAGAGGAAATTGACCTCAACAAGATTATAGAGAAGGCCAAATGGTTACAAGCTTTGGTTTTGGATGTTGATGTGAGATCAGCTCTCTCAAGTAATGGCGGTTTTGAGCAGAGGAGTTATGTTCCTGCAAGAACTAAAAGTGTTCCATCTGGCTCAACTTCACCAGAAAGCTACTGGGAGGAGAAATGGATGCTTTTACAAAATTCTAAGGAAGAAGTAAGGCAAATGAGTCCTCCGACACAGAAGAGAAGGAGGTGGTTGAAGGTGACTAAACTTCTCCGAGCAGTAACTGATCTAACACGTTTTAAGACACGAAGTGTTCTTGAACATCTGTCTCAGAATCTCAGTTCTAGACCTGAAGAAGAAGCTAATGATTTTCTTGTGACTGTAAGCAAGGAGAACAGTCCTACTCAAGAAACAGAGGAAGGCAATATGAATTTTCACACTGGAGATGAAGAGAGTGTAACAAGTGGTGAGGAGAGTTCATCTGTCTACTCAGACCCAATTAGTCTTGTCAGAGACTCTAACTACCTTGAAAACGGTTCAGAGAGCAATGCTGCCTCAAATTTGTATCCTGATGAAAAAGGTAATAGCATAGATTCACTCAGTGCAGAGAACTCATCTGTCTCCTCAGAACCAACCAGTCATGCTGCCAGAGATTGTAGTACTAGTTCAGATTTGGTTCCTGATGAGAACTGTAAAGGTCAACAAACATGTGTAGATTCACCTCAATCTGAAGAAGAAGATTCCACAGATAAACCTGTGAGCATTATTACTAAGGAGCACAAGCTTTTAACTGGAATAGTCCAGTGGTTTTTGAAGTGTAAACGCAATCTTTCAGGTGAAGAGACTACTAACATAAACTATTCAAAATCCAACGATGAAGTAAGTAAAGCGAACCAAGTGGAATGTTGTTCTGAGTCTCATCCCCAAGCTTTATCTTCTCCCAATCTGATGAAGACTCTGAAGAGCCTTGGCCAGTCCATGCTCGAACACATTCAAGTAACTTTTAAGTTCTTACATCATTCATGTGTTTATAAATAGCTAGACAGTTCACATAAGGTGTTTTGGAGGTGCCAGTAAGAAGTATAGGATTGTTTCTGATGATTTTCTTTTCAGGTAATCGAGTTGATTTTCCAACAAGAACCTGGTATGGTTCAGGGAGGATTGATAAGGAACATAGCTAAAACAAAGTTGATGGAGAAGGGACAAGCCACAGCTATAACTGCACTTAAGGAGCTTTGGAAAATCAGTAACTTGTTGTCAGAGATGTGAGTTGTTGTTGCTCTCATTTCTTTGTAGTCAGATCAGTACATACATTTTGTAATGAATATTATTTCAGAGTAAATAATAAAGAGGATAGTTTCAGTGTTACTAAACTGAGTTTACTTACAAAGTTACAATGTGACGATTGATTAACATTTTCATAGGTCTTAATAATATTATGGTTTTGAATCATATGACAGATTGAGGTTTTTATATATAGCCGAATACTATTATGGATCCTTAAAGTCGAATAATTTTTCTGACCAAACCGTGTATCATGTAGTCTATTTAAACTTTTACAAATATAAAATAATAAAATAAAATTAATTATTTGGTAATGTTTGATTTATTACTTGTTTTTGTTAATGAACAAAGATACATTTTTTTAAATCATAGTAAAACAACTCGTTTATATATTTTTTTTATAAGTGAATCAAACATAAGTGATATATTTATATATGTATCTTAGATTTTTTTTCTTTTTTAATAATCTATTTCACAAATGACTAAAATACAAAAAAAAAACAATGACAAAAGAAAACAATGACATATTATTTAAATAATATAAATTTATTTACCTTTCAATTTCAAATAATTATCAAATAATTTACCAATAATTATTAAGTAATTTGCAAATAATTTACTCGTAACAAGTAATAATACAAAGCAAGTAACTTGCAAGTCTATCAATTTTCGCAAGTACTTGAAACTGCAAATACTCGTTTTTAATAAACCAAGTGCAAGTCCAAAATTTGAATACTCGTACAAACAAAGCCGAATACTAAGTATACCAAAAATATCAAGTATTGGGCTTGTTCCCACCCCTAATTATTATAAATAATCTATACTATTAAAATAGAAGTCATGACTTCCTTCATGTGTGATATTTCATTTTAGATCATTCATTAGAAAATTTATTAAATTTTACATAGTTTAATTAATATATCTTCTAATATCTTTATCTAATCTATTAAATTAAAGTCCTATGACTTTTTATGTGTGATATTTTTATTTGGAACATCTATTAGAAAGTTACCTAAAATATACATAATTTAATTATAATATCTTTTAGTATCTTCATAAAAAACAATTAAACAATTTTCTTTTTAAAATTCTAAAAATATCTTTTTAAAATATTTTTAAAATTTATTTTCTTAATTAATTAATATAAATTATATTTGTCTCTAAAATATAATTATAAATTAACATTAATTCAGTTTTTATTTTAAAACAATTTTTTAAAAAACATATATTTTAATTATATTTTACTGACAATTACAAAATAAAATAATTATTTTCAAATTATATTAAAAAAAGATTTTGTTAGAATTCTTTTAACTATTTATTTATATTTTAAATAAAAATATATTACAATATATCTAATCTATTAAATTTGAGTCATAATTTACTTTTCATGTGTTATGTTTTAATTTTAGACTATTAAACACATGTTCATCTAAATTATTTAGATTAAATGATATAACATATTTATTTATACATGAAATTTATCATAAATATTTTTAACCAATTTAAATCAAATTAGTCATTAATCCGAAACCAGCCACTATGTATTTCAAAAATAAAATCACATCTACATAATAAAATTTTACATATCTTATATTCCTTGATGTTTATAATTTTTTTTCAAAAACTAATTAGTTATAAATGGAATCATATATATTAAATCTAATTTTTAACATATCATATATTCACTAATATATCCAATTACAAAGCGTAAAAACAAATTCAAAATAAATCATATAAAATTAATTTTCTAAAAGATCTCAAACCATATGAAACTTGATGAAAAATTAAGGTTAAAGTTAGTAGGTCAAATTGACACATTTAAAGTTAAAGTTGGTGTAGACTTATCGCTGTCACTTCATATACGAATACTTATATTATGTATTCAGAGCTCTGTGAAGACATACAATTCTTATAGAAGGTAGAAAAAACAAACTTAAACAATCTATAAAATAAAATAAATGTTTAACTATCAAAATGAAACTTAACAGTGCATGACGCGGGTTCTATTTTAGTTTTTATTTAAACTACAACTAGAAATTTTAAAATCAAATCTAACAAAATCTTTTTAGTATCTTTTTAAAATTTATTTCCGAAAATTATTTAATTTAAACTCTAATTATCATTAAATATTATTAGAAATAAAAATTAATTATTTTAATGTATAAAATGAAACTTCTATAAAATATTTTAATTCTATTTCAATAATTATAAGAATATAAATTGAATAATTTCAA
Source organism: Moricandia moricandioides (assembly GCA_905132885.1). Taxonomy (NCBI): domain Eukaryota; kingdom Viridiplantae; phylum Streptophyta; class Magnoliopsida; order Brassicales; family Brassicaceae; genus Moricandia; species Moricandia moricandioides. Next base: position 31,945 of record CAJHQQ010001788.1, read on the forward strand.
AAATACAGTTTACAAATATTTTAAATAAATTATGTTAGAAAAAATATTCATTTCTATCTCAAATATAAAAATAAAATTATCTCTATATTACAATCTATTTAAACGTTAAAACAAAAGTTATTACTTATTTTATGTGTATTTTTTTATTTGGCTCATTCATTAGAATAATCTAAATTCTAATTATCATTAAATATTATTAGAAATTAAAATTTATTCTTTTTAAATAGTTACTGATATAAAACTATCCATTTCTAACACAAATATAAAATAAAATATTTTATATATTAAAATATAAGTTAGAATTTATTTCATTCGTGTTTTTTTTATTTAGATCAACTTTTAGAAAATTTTGAATGCATATTTTTATTCACTAATAATATCCTCATAGTAAATTTTTACTTAAATAAACTTAAATACAAAGGTGGATATATTATGCAAAACTTAAATACAAAACCTAAACTTGAAATATTACAAGATTAATTTTAATATTTATTCAATATAACCATTTCAAACAACAAAACTTAAATATAATTATATATGCTTTAAAGTTTTTATTCACTAACATACAGTTCCTTTATTACATGGGAATCTACTGTTTTGTTTAATTTATTTAACCGAGTTGTAATTCTATTATTTTATTTTTTAACTTAATGTAATATATAAAATTTAGCATAATTTCACACTCCACATCTCAACACGTTCATCATAATATTTAGAGTTATGAGTTTTTAACCAATGGCTTAAAGTAATATATATTATAGAAATAGAGAATAACACCAAAATATTTACAACTTAATCATAATTTTTTGAATATAAATATTATTATACCTTTATATAAAAATCTCGTGCGGATGCACGGGTCAAGATCTAGTTTATTTGTTACAAATCAAAGCATAATTTCCCAAAATCCTTCTAAATTGATATGTTTTTCTTTCTTTTTTTTTGATAAAGTTTGATTCTAAATTGATATGTTTAGAAAGGTAAAGAGATTCTGCTTACAGATAAGCAAAAAGAGAGATCAAACTAAGGAGATCATTGTCGCCACTTGAACCATTACTAAATTCACCATTTGCATCAGTTGAACGAAGTAACTATTTGAGATACTTACCATTTCAATCACGATTATGTGACATGGTTTGGATGATGGATCAGTGTGAGAAGGAGAACTATTTTAGCACTCTTTCCAAACAGTCATGATACTTGTGCACTCCACGAGAGTTTCTTGAATGTGATATTTGTGTTAGTGTTAAAGGAGGATGAAAATCTCAATATAATGAAGTTTGGACCACATCTCTAGACAATGTTGTTTGTTGTTTGCCATTGAAGATCATATGCAGACAGTGCGTAGCTGATGGTTTTGAATTTATATGAATATGGTGGGCTTAAGGTCGTTCCTCCAAGTAAATATTCTTAGAGATCTGCCTCATTCATGCTGATTCTCCAAGTAATTACTCTTAGAGATCAGTGTGTAGGGCCACCAGTGTTCCGGCTAGACATAGTTTAATACTATATATAACCTACAATATGTATATACTTGTACTGATTAAAAGCATAATTTTAACTTTCATCCTAGAACAATTATACAAGTTTTTCTTTTATTAATTTTAATATGCATTCATCATAACATTCTGAAGAACAAAAGTATACAACAAGTTCGCCCTTGGAAAACTTGAGAACGGAAGGAAGCTTGCATCGAGAGTTGCACGCATAGCAAAGTCGTCTACAAATAGAGGTGTTGGACACAACTTCTTCATTGTACCTTGTCACTTCATCTTGACTTGTAGTAAATGAAACTGGCATGATATATGAGAAGTCTCCAAAAACGCATGAAATATGCAAAACCACTCCACAATCGTTGCATGTGTAGAAACCTCTCTTAGAATCCACTTTTGTTTCACAAGCCTCACACCAATATTTTTCATCCTCATTCATGTCACCATAAGACAACAAGAGAGGATGATCATCGTATCTATTTCTCATTACCTTTTCAGGTAAAATAGCACACTTGCCATCCAATATATAGTCGACACACTCATCACAACGAAAGAAACTGTTTGTCAGGTTCTCACATCTACTACAATGCTTTGGCTGGTCAGTAGAGCAGTAGTATAAAGGATGTGGATGGCTTTCGTGCTCAATTGAATCTGAAATCGATGCACATCGTACACAAGCATTGCAAGTGAAGTCAATGAGCCTTGGAACAAGATGAAGTTGATGTTCATGTGTCTTCAGACATTCAACTTTAACTGGTGGTGGATCATGAAAACAAGCTCTGCATATGCTGAAGTTACAAACATCACAGTGGCGAAGTTTGTGATACATTTGATCGAACTCCTTCTCGCAAAGAAGACACTTCTTGTCTGAGTAATCAGGGACTTCACCTCCGATTGACTTGAGTGGATGTTGGGGGTGTGAAGTGTGGTTTACATATACACAATCCACATGGATGACAAATTCTTCGCACTCTTCACATCTATAGTTCGGAACTTTCACCTCTACAAATTCTTCGCACACTTTGCAGATTTCCCTTCGATTCTTAACGTTAGGCTCACAGACCAGTCTGAGCGGATGCTCATGTTCGTAAGCATTTTCAGGAAGAACAAGTGGTTCTGGTCTCTTGACACACTCCAAACACAACTTGAAATCACATATTGTACAACAATAACCATCTTTGAACGTGTTTCCACAGAAACATGTATGTGAATGAGAATCTTGTAAGGGAATGGAAGAGATGATCAGTTTGAGAGGGTGGTCGGGATGGTAAGAGTGGTGGATCTCTTTCAAGGGCTTGACACACTGTTTATGGAACACAACACTTTGACACCCAAGCTCATTGCAATGGTACCCTCCGTAGACGAAGTAAGAGCGGCACACATCGCAGAGAGTAACAATAAAGCGATTGAAAGGTATTAAAGGATGCTTGTGAAGTTTTGGTACCTCTACTCTTTCCATGCTTAGTTGCGTACTTCCAAAATCCATTCTTCTTCTCTTTTGAGCTACTTTGAAACTTGTTTTTCTTTGTTCAGAACTTCCAAGTTGTTTTGCTTTTACAGTCTGTGACCCAATAAACAAAGACTGATATACCATATATCATTTGCCAAGTGTCCGTGAATGAGGAAACAAAAAGTGTCGGTGATTTAGATCAGGAGGAAATAAAAGAGTGTGGGTGAATGAGTAAAAAAAAAGTGATGTGTTGACTTTCACTTACAGGCCATTTATTGCGAGCATACAAGACAGGTGTCAAGTATGCCTTGAGATCAGAATATATTTGTATGTCAACCAGATCAAATAAAGGCCAATCATCCATCTCTGCAGCTTCTTTCACTCGAACACAACAGCACCATTTGCTGACCTGAAAAACGGGACTTAAGCATATATATACCAAGAAGAACCAACACTGATAAACCAATGTTTTTATTAGCTATTTGAATGAGGATTTTATAACTTAACACATGGTAACTTTGGACCCTCGACTCCATATTAATTGAAAACAGATACTTCTCTCACATATACAATCTTTGGTTCAAAAGCCAACTCTACTGAAAGCATGTTCCTTATGGTTCTGCTGACACCTGATAAAGCTACTGGTATCATTAACGGTTATGGTTCTCTCTTAACGCTTCAACGTCGTCCTTCTCTTGTCTCTTTGCTCTCCAAGTGCTTAAGCTTTGTCAAGGGCCTAACAATGATGACAAAGATGTGACAATTAAGTGGTTGCAAAATGAATGTGTCTACTAATTGCTATTGTCAGAGAACAGCACAAGTTATGAGAGCAGTACTATACCATGATTTTAACTTCTTATTTGGACTTACAACTAAGCGTTAAAAGAACAAAACTACTTGTACTAGTTTTGTTACTACTGTGTCTTTTAACTAAAGGAAGAAAAAGAGACACTTGCCTGGTGGAAGAAGCGGTCTAGTTTGCAGAATCTTAAAGTTGATTAAGCTCACAATTTTCAGAGAGTGCCTTAGAATACTGAGGTTGTTAAGAGAAACCTTTTTAGATATCTTAAGCAGATATTGTTGCACCTTTTGCTGACCTGAAACAAGGAACTTAAGCATATGATTACCAATAAGAACCAACACTGACGATACAATGCTTTTATAGCCTAACACATTCTAACTTAAGATACTGGACTCCTAGACCCAATTGAAAATAAATGCTTTTCTCACATATGCAATCTTTGGTTCAAAAGTCAACTCTACTGAAAGTATGCTCCTCATGGCTCTGCTGACATCTGATGAAGCTACTGGCAGTGGCGAATGTACACACAACAACGGTGGGGCATCTGCCCCCTATGGATTTTACAAAAAAATAGTTTTTCTTTATTATTTATAATAAATTTTGGAAAATTTGGTTAAACTTGCCCCCTATAAAAACTCAAACATAGGGTTAACTGTCCTTCTTTTTAAAGTTTGAAAATTTTGTCCCCCATAATAAACCTTTCTAGATCCGCCCCTGGCTACTGGTATCTTTTATGCCAGCAGTCTTTGACCAAGAAACAAGCTACCTTTTAGATTGTACTACCTTTGTCCCAAGCCAACAAGATTGTGTTCTGAAGAATCTAGTCTAAATGCATGTGTGAGAGCGAGAGATGAGGAGGATGTCATGGAAAATTGCCTGATATGGGCTTTTATTGGGCTTAAAGGTTAACCTTTAACTATATTTTTCCCATCTTCACTAACAGATGATTCAGTCAGTGTCCATTAATTTAATTTTACATAGCCTACGGTTATGAAAATTTTGAAATGATTTTTTTTTGCTAATCATCATGACATCAATGCTTTAGACTGATAGAACATCAGAATATATTGAGCATTTGTAATGTTCTGGGCTGGATAAAATTACTCAAAAAAAAAAACTGAATTGATGTGTTTACTATGGTAAGTAATCATTTTCGAAAAAACTAGGGACTTTGTAGATTAGAAATTTGATAGAATTCAAAAACATAAATCCAAGGATATCTGGGATTTGAGTAGATTTTTCAAATTATTGTTAGAAATTTTTAAATGGTTGAAAATTTTGAGGGTATTTAAAAATATACTTTTAACATCTAAAATGATAATTTATGGAGAAAATGACCTTAAATAGTCATAAAATATGTTTTTGTTTTCAAACTAGTCTACAATGGTTAAGGTGACTAAATTAAGTTTTATTAAAAAGTTAAATTACAGTTATTCCCTTCATTCGTATTAAATAAATAAATATTTAAACAAAAAAAATTGTTTTCTAATTTTTTATTAAAAAAAATAAATCTTTTTTGGGTAAATGGTTTTAAAACAATTAGGAAATCTTTCGTAAATATGCATGATATCATGAATCATGAATTTGAGTTATATGAATATTTACTAGAATATATGAAGATATTTATAAATATGTATAATATCTTTATAAATTTAGGAAAACTTTTTTAAAAAAACATTGGGAATTTTTTTCAAAAAATTGAAATTCTTTCCAACTTATTATTTTTTATTTTAATATATATATATATATATTTAATAAATAATTAATAAAAGTATAAATGATGATATAATTGTTATTTACTTTTTAATGAAACTTAATCTGATCACTTTGACCATTAGAGACCATTTGAAAATAAAAACTAAAAATGAGCTATTTAGGAGATTTTCCCTAATTTATATTCTTTATAACTATATTTGATTAGTTATAAAATTTATAAAAAATTTAATGTATATTTCTAAATAATTTCTAAATAAAATAGTTTATTTTAAAATAATTTTATTTCTAAGTATTTTTTTCTGATTTTTCAAGATTTTTTTGCAAAAATGATTCAAAACTCAAAGTCAAACACAAAATCAACTCATGACTTTTTTTGGAACTTTCATTTCTCCTATTCACACCAAAAGTTCAGATTGTTCACGAAAATGCCATTATTATTTTTTAAAATAGTTATTTTACTCAATCATCCTTATCTTCCTCTTTTATTTGCAACATCGTCATTGTCATCGCTACATCAACCACCATGAAAACATAAACAAACACTCCAAGCTGAATCCTCTTCACCTCTTGAGTTTGTTTTTAATCTTGATAACTTTAAATCTCTTGATTCATCATTATCTCTAAGATGTACCATATTTTATCTCTGCCAAATCATAATTAATAACACTAATCAATATGATGATGCCACATCATCTCACGTTATGACTTGTACAACCATGAATCTACGTTGAACATATTAACCTGCAGACTTTTAGTCTTAAGTGTCCATGTTTCCCACATAAATAACAACCTTGTTTGACCTTCCAATTATTTTGTTCAACAAATACTTTCTTACTTGAACATGTTTGATGTGATTCAACCTTCTTTGCTTTAATATCAAGAACTGATTCAACACGGACAAAATTAGTGAGACATGTTTGATTTGATCCACTGCTTGTAGAGCTTAGCATATGTTTGGCTTTGTATCTAAGACCCCAGTTATGTTTTGCAGGTTGTCACATGGCAAGAAGTATATCCAAATCCTTTGTTCTTTTATTCAACATTCTGACCGTCTTGTAGTTTTCATTCAAATTATGTTCAAGACTTCTGTCTTTCTCTTTTTCTTCTAACAAAAGATATGATACTCTGCTTATCTTCAATTCTAATTCACATATATTTTCCTGTTTAGCTTATGTCTGCTTGTGCAACTCATTATCGTTCATTGAACATGTTGACGGCTCCAGCATCAAGGCCGTAGGCTTTTCTATCTCCACTATATTAATCTGAGCTTCTAGTAACGCCATGTTCTTGAGTAGATTCAGATTCTCTTTGCTTAATTCAACCCAACTGTCATAGAGCTTACGATATTTAGCCTTCAAATCTATCTCTCCATCACTGTCTGAATCATAATCCATTTCAAGTTCTTCATCACTTTCATTTCCACAAAAACTACAAGATTAAGTTTTTCATCACTTTTCTTCTAAACATATGAACGTGCAACCTCAAATTGTCCCTTGCACACATCATGGCAATGACACTTAGAGTTCCTTGTGTGACCTTTCTCATATTGCTTCAAAACCTCCTTAAAATTTTGTGTGAGCAATTCAACACACTCATCTAACTTTTGATTTAGACTTTCATAAAAAATTAAAATATGTCACTTTTCTTCTTAGCAGCGAAAATTGTTTCTTTTCTATCTTAGATTGACATGTTATTTCTATCTCTTTAGCTTTAAAAATCCCAACCAACTGTCAGAATTTCATCTCATTTGTATTTATCCCAACTTTCAACAATGTCTTATAAAAAGCATATTTATCTAGAAGACATCATATCAGTTTCTTGACCAGCATCTTATCCTTAAAATTCTTACCAAGGATAATTGCTTCATTTGCAACAGAACTCAACTCTTAACCATTCTCATGTTTTCAAACTGAGATGCCAAGTAGTCTAGTCTTGCTCTTTTAATAGTAGAAGTTCCCTCGTAATATTTCACAAACGTTTCCCATGCATCCTTGGCTGAACAGCATCCCTACATCACAATTCATGACGCAGAAACCAGACTTAACAAGCTAAAGAGGATCACAATTACCAATTGATGTTACTGGTGGGTTGTCACCGGAGGATATTTATCATTGATAACAACATGCTATCTTGTTATCTTGAAAATGGTGAATAATTATGCTACTTATGTTTGAGTAAACGCCAGCTAAAAAGATTTTTAGTGTATGTCTTTTGCAAAGAAGTCACCATACTGAAAGAAGTGTGAATCAACAGACGGTTTTAAATCTATTCCACAATGACTTTATTTTCAGCCCACTAGAAATTAGAAACGATCTCCAGTTGGTATAATGGTAAGCTTTTACATTTTATTAGATGAACTCTAAATCTGAAAACAGATGATTCCACGAGGAAGTTGAACGATCCTAGTGTCTCCTTTGCGGAACTAGATCAATTATGGTTTTGATGTTGAAGCTCCTCAGTCAATAATAAGCAAAGTGTTCTCTCAAAAATGTGTAAGATAAGAAAACTGAGGAACAAAAATGTTTTGAGAAGAACATCTGAAAAGAAAGAGAATTGAATTCACAAATTAGAATAAATGAGGACTGAGTTGAAAAGCAAAGGTTAAGATCATATTCTTGAAACCATGCAATATTGCAATGTAGTCTTTGGTACTGTTTATTGTAGTGACAAAATCTTATGAATCAATCTAGTAACATATGCACATTCATCTGAGGTTGATCTAATCACGGTGAAACCTCCGACCAGATTTTAGCCGTCAATTAAGATTGATTGCTTTATAAATAAAGTTTCACAAAGGGGTTAAGACAGGGAAAACATCATAGAACTCCATGGTTTGCAACTGTATATACAAATACTTAACCTCATCAGTCTCGGGAATCATCTGTCCTTCCACGCATCAGGAAATGGACTTCATCACCGAGCTAGAACTTGTAAAATCACTCTTCATCGTCAACATGTTTAAATGAATAAACAGGATTTAAAAAACGAGCTAGCTCCCCCGGAATGTTCAACTCCATGCTACCTTCAACCTTCTCATCATCTATCATCATTTCAATAGCAAAGGAAAACAAACGTAATATCAAGAAACAGCCATCACATTTAGAAAACGAGACAGAGAGCATAAACAAAATCAGCTCCATTGCATTATTATGTTTCATTTAGACAAGAATTCTATAAAACTAAAACACAAATCCCCTTTCAAATATACACGTTATCTCCCCCTAAAGATCTAACTTTTCCAGGTCTTACAGAGACATGGAGCAATCACCTCCAATTGCGAAAGAATGATTACGCAAAGGAACCATCTTTAACACGCAAAACCGAAAAACAAGTGAGACCCATTAACTAGCTTAGACGATTAACCCCAAAGGAAAGCAATTACAGCGACATGGAGCTGATCTCCATTATATTATATGTTTCATTTAGACAAGAATTCTAAAAGATAAAACACAAGTCCGCTTCGCAATCTACACGTTACTATCTCCGCCCTTAAAGATCTTTTTCAGGTGATATAGAGACATGGATCAATCACCTCCAAGGAACCATTTTTAAGATGTAAAAAGCAAAACCCCAAGTGAGACCCATCATCTATCTTAGACGATTAACCCTAAAGGGACCATCTTTAAGACGCAATCATCTCCATTACATTATATGTTTCATTTAGACAAGAATACTAAAAGACAAAACATAAGTCCACATCGTAATCTCCGCCCTAAAGATCTAATTTTTCAGACCCGTCTTACAGAGAGACATGGATCAATCACCTCCAATGGAACTCAAAAGGAACCATTTTTAACACGTAAAAGCAAAAACCAAGTGAGACCCATTATCTATCTTAGACGATAAACCCTAAAGGAACCATCTTTAAGACGCAATATCAAAAAAACAGAGAGGCCCATTATCTATATTTAGACGATTAACCAAAAAAGGAAAGCAATTCATACTTGGAGGAATGAAGAAAGAGGAACAAGGCCAGCCAGAAGAAGACGACAGAGAGAAAGCTTCCTCCTTCTTCAACGGATTCGTCACCATGTCGATCATATAAGCGACCTTCCCGGCCGTTTTATGATGCGGCGGGACCCAGAAAGAGGAGCCTGGTGCGAAAGGGAGCCAATCTGGAGTCGAGTTCTTAACGGCGATCCTTTGGAAATACTCGTTCAGGCTCTTGCGTTCAGCTTCAGCTTTAGAGGACGATTCGAGGTCGGTTTGGGTGAGATGCGGGTTTGATGAATAGGGACGGTGGTTGAAACGACGGAGGAGGAATCTTCCGTGGGGAATTAGGGTTTTTGACATTTTTAGAGAGAGAGAGATTTGTTTCCAAATTTATAAATGATGAGAGAGTAGCAAGGCGGGTGTCACGGTGTGTGCAACTGAAACGGGGTATGGAGAGGATCCTTGTTCGATTGTAAACTCTTTCAATCTCGAAGTTTTGGGCTGGGCTTCTATATAAGATGTTTTTAATTTAGAATTTATAGTTTAAATTAAGTTGGGCTTAGATTGGCGGATTGATCAGATCCGGTAGGTTATAGCAATTTTCATAAGGCATTATTCGAAATATATAAACTATTCGACATACATACTTTTTTTTAAGAAAACTACTCGATATTTTTACTTAAACAATTTAAATAGCCAGATTAAGCTTATAACCAGATTTAAATATTACTAAACGAACTATACATAATCAAAACTAGAGTTTGTTATGTGTCATGCGCTGGTGTTTGATTTAACTTATGTTGAATGTAAATTCACTAACCGCTGGTTTTATAAAATATTTCATGTATAGTTTTTATGTTTTGAAATTTACATATATAATAGAATATATTATATTATATTATAATATAGATGTTTGATAATATTTTATTATTTGTATATAATATTATATTAAAAATTATAACTTGATGTAATTTGATGTAGTTGTACTATTCATATATTAACATGTTTTTATTAATTTATTTTAAAATGAAAGAACATACTAAAAAAATTTAATAGTCAATATATGAATATCGATTAGGTTAGATAAACTTTAAAATTGTAATTATTTAATTTAAATTTATTTTAAATGTTGTGGCAAAATCTGTAAATAAAAAGAAATACAAAATTGAAGTATTTAATTTATGGTAAATGTAAAGACTAAATTTGTAAATAAAATGAATTTTTTTTTATGTTGCTATCCTTGTTTCCAAACAGTTCTCATTTATATTGTTATCCATGTTTCCAAACAGTACCAAAAGGTACTTCAGTTTTAATAATATAGATTAATCAAACCGAACTAAATTAAAAAGAACCTAATCCTGAGTAGGTCTTATACATTCCTCCAAAATTTATGATATCCTAATTTTTTTTTCTTCAAAAATGAATATTCTAAATATATTTTATCATCACATTACTAATTTAGTAATTTTATCTAACTATTTTATTTTAACAGTAATCTATTCCTGGCATATTTAATATTCATTATAAATAAAAAATATTATATGATACATTTATTACACATAAATAAATCAATAATATTATATTTTTAAAATAAATACCATATATATACCTTAATTGATTAACCAATATATTCCAAAACCAAAAAATGAGTTTATTTTATTCAATTTTTTTTCAAATCAGAGAAATTAATATTTTCATGTTCTTCGTTATTAAAATCTAATTATATGGAAATAATAGTATAAACTTTAAAATTAATTCATAATTGGATGAAATCAACACTTATAAATTATTTAATTACAAAATAACGACAAGTTAAAGTTAGAGATTAGTTTGTAAATTAAAAAAACATCTTGAAAATGAAGAACTGAACAATATTTCTTTAAATTTGAAGAAATGCTTTTTAATTCTTCAAAAATTGAAGAAATAAGAAAAAAAATGAAATACCACTAAAAAAAAATAGAAAATGTAACACGGTTGAAGATGGCCTGAACCGAACTAAATACTCAAATTTCCAGACAGTTTTTACACATAACTTTTTTTGTTATTATACAGAAGTTAAAGTGGACTAACCTGAGTTTTAAAGGACAACTTAGGCATTACATGTGGGAGAAATCATATTGTTGGAAATAATTTTCAATCTCTTAACTCTTATGTTGTACATGTTTAAATTGGTGGCCAAAACTATATTTTGTACTGGCGTAAGTTTCCTTTGGATTCAACGAGTTATATCTCTGTAGTCTTAAACACACATACGTTTATTTTGGACTCAACGTGCTGTCTTTGTCTCTGTAGTCTTAAAACATATCTTTTATTTATGCTAGGATTCGGTGATACAATCCCCTAATTATTGTTGTTATGTAATCATATTTTCGATTTTGCAAGTGTTTTGTCAATCAACAGAAGTTGTTGAACGAAAAAATGCTACGTTTTCACCGACAAAAATATAAAGAAAATTCTCATTAAGTAAAAAATGAGTTTTAGTAAATTATTTATGAAATCAATATTTTCATATTATTTAATAGATGATAATATCATTTTAAACTTTAATATAAATAGCAACAAAAATTTAATGATAAATAGTTATGTTGTAAATAAAACTACTATACTTTTTTATAATATTATAAGATGTCAATCTATTACTAAAAGCGTATTGAAAAGTAAGCTAAATATTTATAATAAGAATTAAAGTATTTTTAATAAATTGTAGTTATTTTCAATTTTCGTAGTAATTAGTTTAGTTATTGATATTTATTTCTTATAATATATCAAATACTATATTAAATAGTTTAGAAAATTTACTATATATTCTGCCATTCCGCAAAATTTATCCAATTGTGTAAAAAATATTTTGTCATTTCACTGATTTCATGATTAAATAATGTTTACCAGTCGGAGCTAATGAACTTTAGAATTGTAATAGAATATATAAAATTATAGAGTAAAGTCACAAACATTTTCAAAATATGATATAGAATGCTATATATATATATATGCATGCTTGGTATTTTTCTGAAGAGGTAATGAAGTTTTTTATAAGTGGAAAACATTGCTTCACATGAAAATTATGCTTTCTCTTTTTGATATCTTCACTTTAAAGGGAAACTGACTTCGCTTTCACATGATTTTATCTACTAAAAATAGTTCACACTCAAACTTTTAAATTAATGTCTATTTTTTTCAATTTGAGATATTCAACGAACTGTGACTCAGTTGACTAATCTCTGAGAGACTGACCATTGATGCCAATCAGATTTGATTGCTTTTGAAGAGAGTTAGATACCCATGTCGTTTAGACACACGTTAAAGTAATCTGAGGGTAATAGATTTGAACCCACGACCCTTACTATTATTGTGAAATATCATGTACCACCCGACCACTAATGCGTGGTTAACTATCTTTAAAGTTATTGTAGGAGACTATATACAATTCGACCACTAATCCGTGGTTAACTAATGTCAATTCTATGACATAGAGAAGAGTATATCTATATATAACATCAACAAGGCCGTAACTAGTTGTGTAGACTAATAATATATTTTGAATATTAAACGGCGAAAGATTGTAAATAAAGAAAAATAAATACCAGTTCTGCTTATTCAATTCTTTGCTGTGTATACATAAAATGGCCGAAAATCTAACGTGAAAACTTAAGATTTTTTCTCAGTACAACTAATAAAACAAGAAAGATGGCGAGAGTCACGGAAAGTAAATTGAGAAAACTTGACACATAACATATTTGTCCTTTTCTAACCGGAAGCTAATTCAATGTCCCTTTCACAAAGATCAAGCAGAGTTCTCGTATTCTACTAAGGGGAAACAAAAAAATTAAAAAGAAAAAGAAAACTTTACCATCATTTACTTTCTTTTAATATAAACAATATTGCAGAGTTCTAGTCAATTTTTTTCTACATATCTCCTTAAGTCGGAGATCATGATGTATCACTGTACCAGGAAATGATTTTTTAAAAACAGTTATCAAGAAGGAATATACTTTGTTTATTTTAATTGTCACTTTATTTTTTTCATATAGATTAAGAAAACAATTAATTTTGCATATTTTCTATATAAAACATAATTATTTATATATTTAATTATATTTTAACCAATAAAAAAAATTATAATATAAAATTAATAATTTTACATCAAAAATTAAAAATAATATTTATTTTATAAAAAAATACTTTACTAAAAGATATCTAATATTAAACGGAGTGAGTAATTGTAAACTTAAAACACAAACCCGAACTAAGATCTAATTAAAACAAAGTACTCCCTCCGTTTCAGAATGATGTATGCTTTAGACTTTTCACACATATTAAGAAAACACGTAAATTTTAGATTATAAATGCATTATTTTTTGTACTTAGATATTTCCCGTAACTTTTAGCCAATCAAAATTCAGTAAACCAAATTAATGTTTTTGGAATCTACAATTTATCATTATTACTTGCATTGAAATGTAAAATATAGATTTTTTAGAAATAAATATTTTTTCTAAAATATTAATCATTATGAAACAGAGGGAGTATATTTTAAAGTGATCAAGCTACGTAAATATACTATTTAGTATTTAATTTTGCTAAGGTGAATAGGAGTTCTTGATCAAAACCAATAAATCTCGTTGATATGTATATAACCAGTACTCTGCTTGGTGTATATATATAATAAAAAAATTCAAAGTAAGAATCAAACCATTGCTCTCAATGACACATAAATTTTGAAGTGCTTGAGAACTCGCCACCAACTTAACAGTCACACTTGAGTAGAAAAAAACTTAACAATCACTTAATTAAAGGAAAATATATTATTTTACATATCATATAAATTAGTTTGAATTTCTGTTCAGAGTGTAAAACTCTATTTTTTTCTTTAAATAGAATAATTCTATAATAGAATTGAATTTTTCTCAAACTATATTTTTGGAGTAGAAAATAAAGTCACGAACAAAAAAAATACTCTATTTATGCAGTAAATCTACCCTTTATTCTATTATGAATTGAAAAGTGAAGTTGAGTTGCAACATTTCTTATTACATATTCTATTTTATTTTATTTTGGAGTGAAAATAAAATGAGGTTAATATTATTTTCATTTTACATTGCCTACTATTGGAAGAATGATAGAAAATACATTTTTTTTTGAAGAAGTATAAAAACAGTGCTGGAAAACTACTCAGACAATACCATTACAGATAAGAGAGATTGTGGCATCGCTATTAGAGCAAGATTAATGGGGGTTCTTAAGGGGGTTCTTAGCGGGTGGAACCCACCAAAACCCTTAAGAACCATCTCCTAAAACTCTTAGTTAAGATACGTTCTTAAGGAGTTTTTGTACTATTCACGGACCTCACTGACACGTGGCAGCCCGCAGTTGGTTCTTTTAATTTTTTTTAAAAAAAAAAAAAGAAAATAAAAAAATAAGAACCCCTAAAGAGTTCTTAGAGTTAAACATGGTCTTATTCTCTAACGGTTTCTCTCATGCATGGTACTGACTTACTGTAGTTACGTCGACGATAAATGAGTCAATATATTTATCCAAAAAAGCAAATAAAATAATTGAAATCATAGAATTTTTGTTTAAAGAATAAAAATTTAATAATTTTTGGATTCGAAAAATAATATGACATGACACATGATGTCTTTGGAGTAAACGACATTTTTGTGGAAACAATCCTCACATGTGCTCATAGATGTTATCTTTACACTGCCATATAAACCAAAGCCTAACATGATAATATTTGTATATATTGTAAATTTCGTAGAAACTCAAAAAGACTAGTTTCTAATACCATCTCCAATGGGAATTTTTTAGGGGTTCTAAAAAGGTGGGCCTACAAATTTGTTTAGAAGCAGCTCCAAAACCTCTGATTTAAAAGACATGTTCTTGAATTGTTCGCGGATCCCACTGCCACGTGGCGGCCTGCGATTAGTTCATCTTTTTTATTTTATTTTTAAATAATAAAAAAAAAATTAGAAACTCCAAGGGGGATCTTACCGTTAGAGATGCTCTAAACATACTTAATTTTTAAGTTTCTAAACATAACTCATAAACAACTTCTATTTTTTGACAATGGATATCATTAGGTTAGATAGCTCACTCGGGTTAATATTTTTTTACTGAAAAAGGTTAAATCCGAATCCGTTAAACACACAAACCTAACCCCGCTGTGGGAGGTGCAGCCCATGAATATATCCTCTTTTGGGTATTCAAATGAATTGTAAGCTTATATCCACATGACTACATGTATAGCTAATAATTTTCCAATAAAAGAGAATCGATCTTTGGCTTAGACCAACATGACAATTCTTTCTCTAGTGAAAACCACTAGACCACCACGATATGGTTTCTCGGGTTAATTTTGTATCCAAATGTTAGTTATTACAAAAATAGAAACATATAAATTGGTTTATACATTTTTCAAGATTTCCTTTATATTAACCCAAAAAATAATTATGTACAAACCAGTTTATATGGTTCCAGTTTTTACATTAAAATGAAATCAAATATGTTGTATATACTTTCTAAAAAATATGTTGTATATATATTTTTTATTCACATAAATTATGTGTCGACGAGTCCCCTCTCTTTTTCCGTCCACATATGTACTTCGTAAATGTCTCATTCCGTAATAAAGAAAAGTGTATTAACAGTTTCAAAATGGAGATTATTTGCTTTATAATCAATTGCCCAAACTTAAAAAACACATAAAGTTTAATTTTATATTTGTGTTTTTTTTTAAACTTAATTTCATATATTTGTTCCTCTAAAGTGAAGTAATGAACTTGAGCTTTGCGTGTCTTCGACAATTGTTTTTACTACGCCATTTGCCATCTGCCTTCTTTGTTACGTAAATTTTGTAGGCTAGCTTCTACTTTTTTTTTTTATCTTGAGTAACAATTGGTAATATCACAGTTCAAAAGAAAACAATTGTTTGACCAAAAATGAATGCTTTTCTTTGGCAAATCGAACATCATAATTGACTTGCTTAACATTGGCCCGCTAATTCAGTATTTAGAATTTTACCAGTAAGGCTGTATCCAATTTTAAGTCAACAGTATATGTATGTACATTCTCTCTTTGGAGTCTTCAACTTTTCTCTCTCAAGGTTTCTTTGTTTTTCTGCCAACAATCTTTTCATCTAAGTTTTGTTTAGTTAGGACGCTGGATGGCTATATATCGTATGGATTGCATAGCAGATAATTATGTTTTAAAATTCAAGGAGCAAACTCTCATAACAGAGAAACATCAATCTAAGTCCCACACGGGAAGATTAAAAAAGGAATGTATAATATATAATAAGATATACAAATCTGATTTGTACGAAATGTTTTAGAAAAGAATCCAAAATAATTTTATGCGACTATGATGATTAGGTACAAAGTGGACAATATTATATTAATCAATTGCAAAAGAGTTGGAAATAAGATTATAAAATCCTAACATTAGTATTTTATTATTTCCTTGAATAAATATTTTGAATGCAGAATAAAGATAGTTCATCTTTTAATATTTTGGTTAGATGAAATGGTCAAAAAAAGTGAAAGAACTAATGCTCAATCTCCTCGACATTATTTGAGAAGTGATTTGTTATATGTTATCACTATATTGATTTTAAATAAAAAAATGATGACATGTCTTAGTCAAAAATGTGACATAACTATCACCTTATTAAGACATATACAATGTCATTTATGAAGTTTATATTTTTTTGGTAATGTCATTATGTAATTTATATTTTTGGAAAAAATCTTAAAATATAAGAAAAATTTATGGATGTTATTAACTAATAACATCAACTTTAGAATTTTAAAATAAAATTTTTAGATAATTCTAATTCTGTCATAAATAATTAAATGTTTGAGTTGTACTTTAACTTGATGTAGAAACAACTAATCATGTTTCAGATTATTAAAAAAAAATCTTGTATAACGACATAAAATATATACGTTCAGTGAATGTTATTCGGTTCACTAAAGTAATTATAAATTATGTTTATTACTTTAATGTATTTTAACTAAAATAAATTAATAAATTCAATTTATAATAAAACTTAATTAAATATGAAAATATAAATTAACTTTTGTTAAGCCAATTAAATAAATAATTATTAAAAAATATTTATTTTTTTCATATTGTTGAAACTAAAATTTTAAATCATTACTAAAATATATATTAAGTTTAAAATTTAATAAATAGCTATAATTAAAAAAAACTATTATTACTGCGCATGACGCATTAAACCTCCTAGTTAATTAATTACATGAGCAAATGAATAGTGAATCATCAATTTTTTGAAATAACTTTTTTGTGTAAATGATAAATTCACATAACTACTTATTATATATTCATTCTATTTCATATTAATTGTCACTTTATCTTTTGCACACAGATTAATAAAACAATTAATTTTGCATATTTCATATATAAAAACACAATTACCTATACATCTAAACTATTTTTCAATCAATAGAAAAATATATTTTAGTCTAAAATTAATAAATTTTGCATCGAAAACCGAAAACGACACTTATTTTGTAAGGGCATCTCCAACTCAACTCCATTTTTTACACTAAAATGGAGTGAAAATGAGTATAAAATAAAAACACTTTAATCTTACTCCATTTCTTACTTCGTAATAGAGTTTGCTCCATAAATTGAGTATTTTTTTTTTGTTCATTACTCCATTATAGAGTGAGAAATGAAGTAGGGTTAAAGTATTTTTATTCCATATTCTCTTTTACTCCATTTTGGAGGAAAATATGAAATTTTACATTAGAGATGATCAAACAAAAAAAATCTCTACAACGACATTTAATATGAAAAAGAAAGGATTGCATTGTTTTAAAAAAAATTGTTTACAAAAACTTCAAAAGAAAAAAGAAAGGTAAGGATTTCCAAAAAACACGCATTTACATAACACATTAATTTTACCATATCTAATTTCGAGGGCTAATATAGTCATTTACGTAAGAACTAACAGCAAATATCGCGCGCAAATGGTTACTCTCCTTTCAGCCCCACCAATCAGATATTTATATAAAATCCACACTACCAAAATATTGGGTTTTAGTTATCCATAAACATTTTTTTAATCTATTACCATTAGAGAAAACATTACAATTTTTTTTGACATCCAGAAAACATTACTGTTAAATTAAAAATTATACTCCCTCCGTTTCATATTAAGTGTCGTTTTAGAGAAAATTTTTTGTTACAAAATAAGTGTCGTTTTCGACTTTCGATGCAAAATTTATTAATTTTATGTTGCAGTTTATTTTTCTATTGGTTGAAATATGGTTAGGTGTATAGGTAATTGTGTTTTTATATAGAAAATATGCAAAATTAATTATTTTCTTAATCCGTGTGCAAAAACTTAAAATGACACTTATAATGAAACAGAGGAAGTATTAGTCTAAAGCATCTTCCTTTCTTTTTAAAAAACCAATACTATGAAATTTCTATGTTAACTAAATATTAATTTGAATTCTAATCAGATATGTTATAAGATCAATGAATCATTTTATAAAATTATTATAATAATTAAAATACTTAAAAAATTGATTTTGTAACTATCAACATATAAATTATTAATGTAATAAGTTTTGTATATTTTGTAATGAAATAATAAATATGTGTAAAATAACAATATTATTAACCCTAACGACCTTTTCTTCTTCATTTCCACCCACCCACACACACTCCATTCATCACTAACTCACAGTAAAAAAAGTTTTTACTAACCTCTCGTGTTCCTTTTATCTCTCTCCTTTGCTAGATCTCTCTTCTACAAAGAAACCCAGAATCAAAATCCTCTCTTTTAATCACTCGATTAAAGATCCGTATCAGCCTTCCTCTTGTGGGTTTCTTTCTTGCAGTATGTAGTTAGTGACTAAAGTTGTAATCTTTCAATCTTGACCGGACCCTTTTGTCTCAAAAAAGCTACTTTTGTGTATGTTTTGTTGGTTTGCTCTGTTTCTATTCGTCTCGTGAAGCAAATGTACGTTGGTATATACATTATTTTCTTTTTGGACTCTTACTCTGTTCCAGCTACAGTTTATAAATGTAGAAACTTTTTACTTTTTCATTTCTTCTAGATTTTTATTCTTTGCTTGGATGATTTGTGAAAGTGGGTTATTCTTACATAGTCTTGATATTTTGATTTGCTTATTTTAATTTTACAAAAACGTATGCTTGAGAATCTTTCTTCTTTTTGTTTCATTCATTTTTTTTAACTGAGTTTGTTTCTGTATAAATGGCATAAGATGAGCTGAATTTTCTTTACTTGATTAATGTGTATAGGCAAGTTTCTCTGGAGTAAGTAGTATAAACTATAGGTTCTTTGTCTTTATTTAAGCTGCGGTTTAGATTTTCTTCAAGTTCTTTTCTATGGTTTGGTTTGATATGGTAATGCTCTTTATGTTGTTTAGTTTTTGACTAGTGAAACAGAGATTAAAGATGAATCTCTTCCTTGTTTGGTGGTTTTAGTTACAATTTTCAGCTTTGATGTTCTTGACCTGCAAGTACTTTACCCTGGGGATGATTCTTGTGTCTTTATTTAGTGTAAAAATGGTCTTTTTAGACCAATACTGTGTTCTTATCTCTCTGAGAACAGTGTTGTGAATGTGGTATTACGTATCATTATTGTTTGAATTTATGTGGTTTGAGTGAAGTGATAGTTTCTATTGATAGTGGTATTGGTCTCAGGATGCTTATGCATTTATTTGATTTGCAGTTGAATCTACAGCAAAAGTAAAGTCAAAGCTTCATTTGTGAGAGCCAATATGGATATTGGGTTGGTAATTTTTGCTGTTTCCGCACTTCTTGTTACTGTGACAGCAGAGGTTTACATTGTAACTATGGAAGGAGAGCCAATCATAAGTTACAACGGTGGAGAAAATGGTTATGAAGCAACTGTTGTGGAATCTGATGAGAAGATTGATACGTCAAGGTAGTTACATAGTTTCTCTTCTTCATTTTCAGTAGTACCAACATCTGGATGATTAAAAAACTGTCTGTACATTGCTTGCTCTGTTACTTTTTCCAGTGAATTGGTGACATCTTATGCTCGTCACTTAGTGAGGAAGCACGATATGATTCTTGGAATGCTCTTTGAGGAAGGATCATACAAAAAGCTTTACAGCTACAAACACCTTATAAATGGGTTTGCAGCTCATGTTTCTCCTGAGCAGGTAAAAGATGGACTTTAAGATCATTTCTACTAATTTTTCTTTGTGTTCCTTACACTTATACACTATATTTGGTTAGGCAGAAACACTACGTCTCACCCCAGGTGTCAAATCTGTAAACAAAGACTGGAAAGTGAAGAGACTCACCACACATACACCAGAGTTTCTAGGACTTCCAACAGATGTTTGGCCAACAGGTGGTGGTTGGGAAAGAGCAGGAGAAGATATTGTTATCGGTTTTGTTGACTCGGGGATCTATCCGCATCACCCGAGTTTTGCCTCTCACCATAGATTACCTTATGGCCCTCTTCCTCATTACAAAGGGAAATGTGAAGAAGATCCTCATACCAAGAAGAGCTTCTGCAACAGGAAGATTGTTGGAGCCCAACATTTTGCTGAAGCTGCTAAAGCGGCTGGGGCATTTAACCCAAATATCGACTATGCATCTCCAATGGATGGTGATGGGCATGGAAGGTTCGTCTCTATGTTCTTATAGTCTAATATTTACTCAGGATCCTTTCACTGTACTTAGCAGATCTGTTTCTTTTACTCTTTTTTATTGTACTTCTGGATCTTTAGTCACACAGCAGCTATAGCAGCTGGGAATAACGGTATTCCTTTGAGAATGCATGGTTATGAGTTTGGAAATGCAAGTGGAATGGCTCCACGTGCAAGGTAAGTGGATAGGTAGTTTTAATGAAAGTTTAATATCTTCTCTTTCAGAAGCTAAAGGCTAATTTTCTATCAGGATTGCTGTTTACAAGGCTCTTTACCGGCTCTTTGGAGGCTTTGTTGCTGATGTAGTTGCTGCAATTGATCAGGTCAGAGTTAAAACATAGCACAAGTTGGAAAGGAACATAGATTAGTAGTTAAGAGAAAACGATTTTCTCCTGCTGCATTTTCTTTATTGTATAGTTGTTATAATGCCTTAAGTTGATATTAATTAGAGATGTTAATGAGTAGGCTGTTCATGATGGAGTTGATATCCTGAGCCTCTCTGTTGGTCCCAACAGTCCCCCAACAAATACCAAGACAACGTTCTTGAATCCATTCGATGCTACACTTCTTGGAGCTGTGAAAGCTGGTGTGTTCGTTGCTCAAGCTGCTGGAAACGGAGGCCCATTTCCAAAGACTTTGGTTTCATATAGCCCTTGGATAATGACTGTCGCAGCTGCAATTGATGATCGTAGATACAAGAATCATCTTACCCTTGGAAACGGAAAAATGCTGGCAGGAATGGGATTATCACGTAAGCAAATATAAAAAAGTGTTATTTTACATTCCAAGTTTATGTTTTGATTGAATTGTTGTGTGTTCTTCTGCAGCATCAACTCGGCCTCACCGGATGTACACTCTGGTTTCTGCTAATGATGTTCTGTTGGATTCATCTCTCTCCAAGTATAATCCATCTGATTGTCAGAGACCAGAGGTCTTTAACAAGAAACTGGTTGAAGGAAAGATTCTTCTCTGTGGATATTCTTTCAACTTCGTTGTTGGTACAGCTTCCATCAAGAAAGTTGTTGAAACCGTGAAGCATATAGGAGCTGCTGGTTTTGTTCTTGTTGTTGAAAACGTTTCTCCAGGAACAAAGTTTGATCCTGTTCCTTCTGCTGTTCCAGGAATCTTGATTACAGATGTGTCTAAGTCAATGGTAATGAGAGCTTTAATGTTTTGACTTACCCTAAGCCTAGTTTTGTCAGAATCTGAAACGATGTTTTATGCATCTTTAGGATTTGATTGATTACTATAACGTCAGCACAACAAGAGACTGGACAGGGAGAGTAAAAAGCTTTAATGCAGAGGGAAGCATTGGAGATGGTTTAGCACCTGTTCTTCACAAATCATCACCTCAAGTGGCACTGTTCTCAGCTAGAGGACCCAATACCAAAGACTTTACATTTCAAGATGCTGATCTTCTTAAACCGGATATTCTTGCACCCGGTTATCTAATATGGGCTGCTTGGTGTCCTAATGGAACAGACGAGGCTAATTATGTTGGTAAGCAAACATTCAAAGTACTGAAGATTCTTTTGAAACAGAACTAAAGTTTCTTACTCTTGAGCAGGGGAAGGATTTGCGCTAATATCAGGAACAAGCATGGCTGCACCACACATAGCTGGAATAGCTGCGCTTGTGAAGCAGAAGCATCCTCAATGGAGTCCAGCTGCTATCAAATCAGCTTTGATGACAACCTCAAAAGTGGTAGATAGAGCAGGAAGGCTTCTCCAGGCACAGCAGTATTCAGATACTGAAGCTGTAACGCTTGTTAAAGCCACTCCTTTTGATTACGGAAGTGGTCATGTCAATCCAAGTGCTGCTCTAGATCCTGGTCTTGTCTTTGATGCAGGTATTGTTCCTCTGCTTTCCATCAATGATGTACAAAGTTCTCTGATCAATATACCCTTGTAGGTTATGAGGACTATCTTGGATTCTTGTGCACAACACCGGGGATCGATTCCCACGAGATAAGAAACTACACCAATACGCCTTGCAACTATGAGATGAAACATCCTTCAAACTTCAATGCACCATCTATAGCCATTTCTCACCTTGTGGGGACACAGACAATAACAAGAAGAGTGACGAATGTAGCAGAGGTTGAAGAAACCTACACAATAACAGCTAGGATGCAGCCTTCTATAGCCATTGAAGTGAACCCTCCAGCAATGACTCTTAGACCTGGTGCTTCTAGAAGTTTCTCTGTCACTCTGACAGTGAGATCGGTTTCTGGAGTGTACAGCTTTGGAGAGGTGAAGTTGAAAGGTAGCAGAGGGCATAAAGTGAGGATTCCAGTGGTGGCTCTTGGACATAAGCGATGATGAACAAATGTTGTTGTGTTTGTAATATTATTTTTTGTAATAAGCAGTCAGTAATAAGAATGTAGTTCTAGGAGAGTTCTGTCTGAGAAATGGAAAATGCTTAATCGCAATTTGTATAATTAGTTTTTGATATGATCAAATGAAACACTTCCTATCCTTCTCAAGACCACAACAATATTATCTGCTCTTTAAACGACTTTGCAACGAGTTACATCTTCTAGGGACTCCATGATAGTTCCTCAAGTTTAGCCTCGTGAGGTTTATGCAGTATGCTTGTGTAGTTTGAGAAAAGGTCGATCAGTTTATCAAGAGTATCTGCATGGAAATTACTTCCAAAGAGATAGCAAGGTCTTTTGATTCCATTCCACATGCATTGTGTCCATGTTACTACACCCTGTGTTTGCAGATAACAAAAAAAAAAAAAGAAGAGAGGACTATAATCTAGTCTAACGTTAAATGAATAGCTGATTACAAGTGGAGATTGATTGGTTTTAAAGCTTGTACCGTTTTCTCACTTGTTACATGTGAAACTGCATCAATGGACTGCAAATGAATCATAAGGTAGTGAGTGAATATTTTTAAGAGATCATTAGCAGTTTAGTGATGATACCATGAGGTTCTTCAGTAACTCGTTTGTGATGTCATTGGGCATGTATGTTTTTGGATGCCACTTTTTCTCAGACCAATCAACATATGTCAGAGTCCAGTTAGCAATGCCACCAGGATCAAGCATCTGAGAGATTTATTACAGATAAATAAAGTAAAAAAGAATGGAACATCTTCTTTCAAGCAAAAGAGTAAAAAAAAAAATATTCTCACATGGAAGAATGTTGGCAGGTAATGTTCATGTGCAATGCAGTACTTGTTACTCTCTACACCTGGCTGAAGAAAAATAATCAAGACCCTTCCTATTAATGTGTTGTAATAACGACTACATAAAGTAGATAAAAGAAAGTAAGGAACATCTATTTTGATGGTAAGGTCGTTACTCACCCCACAGTAGTCCCGGAATTTTGAGTAGTATAGACTGTCTGCCATAGTTATTACTGCATGCTGACGCTTCATGGAGAACCACTACACAGATTGTTGAAAATCTCTCTCATGTTAAAAAAGGTGCTTCTCAAAATTATGCAGATCAAATGTGTAAAAGATGATATTAGTTAGTCCTAGGCATACAGTTCGGATCGGGTTGTTCGGTTTTAGAATATTTAGTGTACAGAGATGTATGAACCGTTCAAGTACTTATGAAATTTGGCTCTTTTGGTTTTCCGATTTTTTCGAATAATAAGATTGGGAATCGGCTAATACTCGAGAAGATTTGAGTCCAATTCAGTTTGTTTCTTTTCGGTTGAATACTAAGTTTGGAATCATTTTAAATAATTCATGTAAAATTTCAAGTTTTTGATAAATATTGGATAACTGAGAGTTATCGGATAAAATATCAAGTAAATTGGATTACTCAGATAAAAAAACATGGGGTAGTTGTATTCTTTCAGATATGTTGGATTGTAAATATTAAAGTAATTCGTTTTTTTTTCAGATTATATATGAGTCATTGTAATTTAATGATCTTGCATGTAGTTTGAGAATATGAAGATCAGCAACATAGTTATTACCTGTGAACCCTTTCTAAAATCTTCCTTTGGAATTTCTGGCAACATGTGACCCGTATGCCTGCCGGTTCCATCTCGACCAGGATCGTAAAAGCTGAAGAGTAAGAGAAAATTATATATTACTCATTCCGTTCGATATTAAATGTCGTTTTAAAGAAATTTTTTTGTTACAAAATAAGTTTCGTTTTCGACTTTTGATGCAAAATTTATTTTTATACTAAAATTTATTTTTCAATTAGTTGAAATATGATTAGTTATATAAATAATTGTATTTTTATATAGAAAATATGTAAAATTTGATTGTTTTTTTAATGCGTGTGGAAAAACAAAATTGACACTTATAATAAACATAATGAGTAATATAGAGATGCTGGCTACAGCTCTAAAATTGCATGACTTTACCTCTCAACATAGCTGACATTGCTGTACAACATGTAGTTGTAAATGTATTCAAAACTTCGAAGTGGCACACAACTGGAATAGAAACAAGAAAACACTCTCAAGTTGGTTACTTAGTGCAGCCTCACATAATAATCAGTGAGAAGATAAATAAAATTCTTATGAGATTTTACCTATCAGAGAGTAAAACAAATTGCTGATTCTCATGATCTCTAAGAGCACTGGTCAACAAACGTCTCTCAGCGTCAATCATTGATATTGTACCCCATACCACCTTGAGGAAACATAGTAAATTATCAACGATTGATCAGTTTATAGAGTTATTGTACCCTAGACAACTTTCAAAATTATACTATAATATTTATTAATTTATATAGTTATTGATTTTTGAAAAATTAGATATTTAAAATATTTATATTAAAAGGTACTATATTTTATTTCACGATATTATATATTAATTAAACTTACAAATTTAAGTTTTTATTTATTTTATTTCATATATTTTATATATACTGAAAATATGAACTTGAATTAACAAAAAAAAACTGAAATGAAAATAAAAGGTATAGATAAAAATAAAATATTTTGTTTAGCATTATATTAAATTTATAGATATTATATATGCTAACTATTATTTAATTCATAGTTTTAATGGGATTTTATTTTTACTTAATATTTATTTATTTATTATTTTATCAAATTATGTCCTATTTTATATTGATGTAATTTGATTTAGTTTTAATTATTTTATTGTATTTTATAAATTAATGGAATATTAATCTATAAAATATATTGTATGTGATTCTGCTACCACATGAAAATTAATATAAAAGCAAGAGAAGTTCATGATTAGTCATTCCAGACCATAGAGAGAGATGACATGATATCTTCATATACATACATCAGAGACTGACCTTATCACTTCGAATTTCACGGTTAAGAAAATAACGACTGCTGTGAACCGGCGTATCCTTTGATGCATGGATATACACTGAAAATTTCCCCTCATGACCCTGAGATGAAGAGAGAAGAGATAAACGCAAAAAATACTAAGGGCTGACTGGTGTAACCGCACCGGTTGCGTTTGTGACTGCGGGTGTTTGCGGATGCGGGCGGTTGCGGTTTTATGTGTTATTAAGAGATTTGGACGACTGGTAAAGCGGTCAAAAATTGTTGCGTTTGCGGGATATTTATGACTGGTTAACTACTAAATGCAGCAGTGGTTAGATAATAAATTAACAATATTTATATTTTATATAATTATAATAATATTAAAAATCATATTATTATAATAAATATAAAAATTCTATTTATAAAATTATACTATTAAATTATTTTAAAATTATAGAAATATTTTTCTTCAAAGTTTTATAATATAAATTACAATATAATGTATATATTTTGGTATTTTATTATTTAATTTAAATTTTTAATTGATTATTTTTATTTTTTTATTATTAGTTTTTTTGAAAAAAAAATATTTACCCTCCCGCAACCACCCGCAACCGCAAACGCTAGCTGGAACCAGCTTTTGAATTTTAGAGGTTTATAGCGGTTTGAAGCGATTTATTGCGTTTTGTATGATTGTTACAAAACGCCAACAACCGCTACCAACCGCAAAAGCTGCGTTTGCGGGTGGTAGCGGGAAAACCAGTCAACCCCTTAGTAGTTAACCAGTCATAAATATCCCGCAAACGCAACAATTTTTAATCGTTTTACCAGTCGTCCAAATCTCTTAATAACACATAAAACCGCAACCGTCCGCATCTGCAAACACCCGCAGTCGCAAACGCAACCGCTGCGGTTACACCAGTCAGCCCCTAAATAATTGCAAGTGTTCAAAAGGCCTAGCTGTGATGTATTACTCTAGACAAACACTAATTACAAAGAGTTCATTGTAATATTTTGACATATCATAGTATTCTAACTTAAAACTAATTAGCAATTTTAAAATAATGATTCTCATTAATCTTTTTTAAATCAAATCCCATTTTGGAGATGATAATAAAACCTTTTTCGATTACCTAGTTAGAATTAACGAACGAGATTATAATACCATATTAAGTTTCATGATCATCTAACTTAAAACTAATTGATTAACTAGATTGAACCAAATATTTTATATATTAGTGTTGCTCATTTCAAACCTTTGATATGATATTTAACACTTTCTATCATAAGTACCATAAGAAAACATCTAACACAATAGATGAGGGGAAGAGATATAGTTTACCCGGAAAAAAAGATCCCATAACTTTTCAAAAGGCAATGTACCCGGAGTTAAGAACATAAATGCAATCTTAGATGTCTTTTTTATAACACGAGGGGAGCTCAAGACTTCCCTACTCACTACACGAGCTGCGATCTCGTCATAAGAAAACTCCTTTGGCGAGGTTGGAAGCCAATCAGTGAGCCCCTTGCAACCTTTAGAAGAAAGCATATAACAAGCAGCTTTGCTCTGATGAGGGAACATGTAAGCACCAATTACAAACATTGTTATCAACGCAACCACTGCGATGATCCATACTGGCTTCCCTGTACGAGCACGGTGGCGAGCACCAGGCATATAACTTGTTCTACCTAGACGCCACTCTCTAATGGCCATCTCTTAAACAAACTCAAGTTTCTTCCACTTGGCAGCTAGAACCGGTTGAAACCTAAAGGTATATAGAAAAACAAAACCCATTTTTGAATATCAAAACTATTCCATACAAACCAAAACACAAGGAAACCGCAGAGATACGGAGAACAAGCAAGACAACACATGATGCAATATTGAAAACTAATCCAGATTTATACAAATGCATCAAACCAGAAGTATGAAATCTCCAAATTGACAACCTAGATGATTGATGAAGAGTCTTCTTGTGACCCAAGAGATGATGTAATAATAAGCCAGAATGAATAAAGATTGTTCTACTGTTATAAATTTTGTACTTTTATGTATATTTATACTATTCTGTGGAAAAAAATGTTTTATATCTAGTAATTTTTTATTGCTCTTATTAACATTTTTATTGTGCTAGTCATAAACTAATAATTGATCTAAATTTGTAATATCCTAAATACAATATTTACATTTAATATTTTTGAATTAAAAATAGATATGAATCTCTTACATAAGTGAATAGTTTCATTGTTAAACAGCACCATATCTGTTTACTGTTTTTTTTCTAAATTTTAAATAATCTAACTGTAAATGAAAAATACTAAACTCTAAATAAAAGAATAGTCTCAAATACAAAATAAATTGACATTATATAAGTAAACTGCAAAAAAAAAAACAATAAGTAGATTTCAACATTTTATATAGAAATACATACCTAGAATGAATTGCAGTATGTTTAGTATAGATTATATAGACATTTTTTACATTAAAGGTTATTAATTATTTTTTTAAATAAATTTGCCTTTGATTCATTTTTCCATAATTTTAAATTCTAGTATATGAAAAAATATCTGTGTTTTTAATTTAAATAAAAAATCTAAAATATCTCTTATTAAAACGAAAATATGGTTTGAAACTAAAATTTAGTCAACGTATTAGACATATTATTTAGAATTGGTGCCATTACATTTTAGTTAAATTCTTATGTATCATTAAAATTAATTTAGTCATATTAAAATTTGAAACTAACATTTATTCGACTTATTATTTAGAATTAGTGCCATTATAATTTAGTTGATTTTTTATGTATCATTAAAGTTAATATAGTTATACTAAAATTGGTTAGACATTAAATTTAAAATTTTATAAAAAATATTTGCCTAGTATAGTGAATCAAAATGGAAGATTCAAAGAAAATCTTCCTAAAATAAATAAATATCAATACATCACAATCTTTAATTGAATAGAATTGATCAAAACTGGATATTTGAATCCTCATCAAAAAAATCAGAGTAACAAATTTTCTTTTGTTATCTTTTAGAAATATGAAATATATAATTTAGTTTTAGTAAATTTATCTTGTAATAACAAATTAAATTTCAATATAAAACTCACATATGATTGCATTGTGTAGTTTTAGGATTTATAATTTGGATTGAACTAAATTTACGATTTAAGAGATGGATTAATTACAATATTAACTTAAAAATACTTATTAAATAATTTAACCAATATAGGATAGATTTAAAAATAGATCAAAATTGGGCTTAAATAGAAAGATTATTTTAGTTTGATTTTATATATTTTTAATTGTAGAATATTAAAATACACAAATAAATCCAATATACGTTTAATTCTCTATATATCATGTGCTAAAACCTTATAGAACTACAAATTTTAAACCTCATCACCACCATGTTTCCACTAGAGAGACAATGACCGACCTGAGGGAGCACTCGAAGCATAGAAGCATGAGATGTGCATTTCTACAAGCTCTAATCCAACACCTAGAAGCGGCAGCAAAGCCACATGCGACTCTACTGCAGAGACGAACCAAGGAGGATTCACTCGCCACCAAAACTCAAAGAGACACAGCCATAGATAGGGAAAAAACCATGGATAGATATCCCTTAGAAAACTGGACAGAGGCAACGACGGAGGCAGATACTGTCCTCAAGCTATGTAAGGATAGAGAGAGGTGATAGAGTGGTTTCTCTCCCACCGATTCTCTTTTTCTCGGTTACACCATTGCTGCCAGTAATTCCACATGCGCTTCATCTGCTGGTTCCTCCTCGTCAGTTTGGATTCTCAAGAGTACAGTTTGTCTTCTTCTTGGGCTAGCAGCGTCTAGAGTGGATTCTCACCGGTTTGCGATGGCCGGACTAGGAAATTGCCGACCCTGCTTTGCCTATCCTCCCGTTGGAGTCGCCTTCGGGATGGTCTGCGGTGCCTCAGACCGTTCTCCGGCTGTGATCTCTGTTAACTCGTGCGGTTTTGATGCAGGTCCCGACATCAAAGTTCTCATTGTGGTCTTCTGTTACTCAAAGGTTGTTCATGGAACCATAATGTCAGTCAAGCTTAATCACATCCATATGGTTGTGATTGATCCTTCTTTTGTCTTAGTGACTCTTTTGTAGCTGCTCCTTAAGACATCCCTGCTTTGAATAGCTACTTAGAGACACTAGGTTTGATTCATCAAGCTAAATGTATCTCACTGTGTCATTATTGATTTAATTGAATTCACATACTTAACAACAACAAAAAATAACCGCTATGCACGCGCCCGATTAGCAACAAAAACCGCCAGATCTGAACCAAAGAGAACTCGGCTGAGCTCAGGCTCCGGTGACCGTCGGAAAGGACACAACGGTCATTAAAGCAAAGAATGTGGCGGTGAAAAAGATTTAGTCTAGAGAGAAAGGAAAGGATAAGATTTTTTCCTCAAAATGCATGTTGCGAGAATATATTTGGATGAGTTACTTGGTTTTTATCATTACTTTAATGTAACACGAGAGAACACTTGAAGCTATAAAAGATAAAAAGTCCATATTTCTAATAAAGGCGGTTAACAATACTACAAATTGCAATTTAACATGAGAAAATTATAAGCAACTATGATAGATATCCTAAACTGAATAGAGCACTAAAATTTTACTCCAATTTTTTGAGTTATGAAAGTATGGCAACCATTGATATGTTGCAAGAGAATTCTAAAATATTTATGGAGAAGATGGAAAAAGTTACAAGAATGCCATTCAAAGAAAGAAAAAAAAAACACTCTTAGCACGGTTATCAAATACTCCCTCTGTTTCTAAATATTACATATTTTAAAATTTTCACACATATTAAGAAAAATTAAATATTTAGCTATCAATGCATGAAAAATTTAAAATATAACAATTTTCCATAAACTTTAACCAATAGCAATTCAATAATTTCAAAATTGTCAATTAATATTTCTTGGAAATTGACAATTCATTATTAAAATTACATAGAAAATTGAAAACATTGTTCAATTAGAAACAAGTGAAATGTGCTAGAACATACATCATTTAGAAACAGAGGGAGTATAGGTTATGTGAATGTAGAATGAGCCCAGCTTCTAACAGGACACGATAATATATATTAATAAAACTTTTTCTAACATAATATATAGTTATATTTATCAGAAACTTAAAGAAATATATTGTATTTATTTTTGTTTTTTTTTTGTCTTTTGAACCGACAAAACAGAATAAGATAATAGTAGTTGGACCGAGTTGGACTAAAATGTATGAGCAACATGCCCTTTAGCTATATACTAATTTGGATCATGTTGACTAAATCGATGGTAAATAAAAATATATAATTAATAGGTATGTCATTAAGTTGAATTACTTATATTGTGTCAGTTAGATGAGTATTTTAAAAAATGGGTATGACATATTCAAAATATTGTTTTGCTACCTTGATGTCCAAAATCATATATAATGTCAGTCGTAATAGCTTGGTTTCAATAGATGTTGTATTTAAAACAATAAATAACATTATTCAGTTTTTGTAGAAATGATCAACAAATAATATACCGTTCTTTGACCAAAACAAAAAAAAAACAAAATTCTATAACCAATCTATTCTATTAAAATAGAATCATGAACTATTGATAAATATTATACCTAACTATTTATTCTCATGTATTACTCTTTCAAAATGAATATGAATCTTTATTTTTTGTAACTACATATAACATCTATATTATTAAAATTGAAGTACCTTTTAGTATTGTTTGGAAACATGGATAACACTATGATTGAGAATTGTTTGGACACAGGGATAGAATACAAAAGAGATACTTTTTTATTTACAAATTTAGCCTTTGCATTTACATAAATTAAGTACTTCACTTTTGTATATCTTTTTTTATTTACAAATTTTAGCACTACATTTAGAATCTATATTATTAAAACTAAAGTATATTTTGGTACAATTTGAAAACATAGATAACATTATGATTGATAATTGTTTGGACACATGGATAGCAGTGTAAAAATGATACTTCTTTTTATTTATAAATTTAGTCTTTGCATTTACAATAAATTAAGTACTTCATTTTTGTATATCTTTTATATTTACAGATATTGGCACTGTATTTAAAATAAATTTAAATTAAATAATTACAATTCTAATGTTTATCTAACTAAATCGATATTCATATATTGACCATTAAATTTTTTAGCATGTTGTTTCATTGTAAAATAAAATTAATAAAAACAACATGTTAATATATGGATAGTACAATTACATCAAATTGCATCAAGTTATAAATTTTTAATATAATATTATGTACAAATAAAAAACTATTATCAAACATCTATATTATAATATAATATATTATACTCTATATGTAAATTTCAAAATATAATAACTATACATGAGATTTTTTATAAAACTAACGGTTTATGAGTTTACGTTCAACATAAGTTAAAACAAACACCCGCGCGGAGGCGCGGGTCAAATTCTAGTTTTGATTTTAAAGTTAAAAAACATAACTCCCTATTATTTACATAGTGGACAATTTAACAACCACATATTAATTCCAAAATCAACATTAATTATATTAAAATTGCTTCTTGCTTTTGACAGTTTTTAGACGAACCCAACATATTGGTTTTATATAATATATATTAAAATATTTAAAATGACTTTTATCTTATATTACTCTATTTAAATCCATCATGTACTATATGTGTGATTCGAATATGTTTACATTAAAAATCTATTCTACTAAACCCATTTTTAATTACAACCTATATATTTGTTAAATTAAATAGGTAACAAAATATTTTTATAATTTGTTATACATTTTTATAAAAACTAAGTAAGCTTTTTTTTCAATAATTATAACTCTTATAATTAGGTAACTATGAAGAAAATATAATATGTTGAAAATTTTAGGAATAAAATTTAAAAATAATTTCTGAAATGCATATGGCACAAGTGTATAGTTATGCAACTTGACATATTTAATATAATTACCAAAATTAAATTAAACTAAATTAATATTAAACACGAATATGATTACAAAAACACAAATAAAAAATTAAAGTTTTCAAAAAAAGTTAAAACAAAAAATATACCCGCCCTTAATCTATTATGTATAAAGATGGTTATTATATTTAGTGGATCCTATATTTTTTAAATTTTTTTTGTATCTAATAGTTATTTTCTTTGGTTGGTTAGAGAAATAACCAATTTTTTTGGCAAAATCCGTTTTGAATATATTCTAATGGATTTTTTTAAGAAAAAATCATATATCAAAAAGAGAAAAAAAATTGAACAGTTTTGAATTTATAATATAGCGTCCCAACCATATCTATACTACATATTTACTATCGGTTTACTATATTTTAAAATTTAGATTAGTGGATTGTATATGAATAGTATTTTTAATAAACTTGTCATATAATATATATATATATATGTTGATAGGATTCAAAAATATTCAACACAAATGAAAATAAATTGGTTTCATAGTTATATTGGTGACTATTATTCAGGATTGAATACGATTTATAATGGTTGTTGCATTTGA
This sequence comes from Moricandia moricandioides, assembly GCA_905132885.1. NCBI lineage: Eukaryota > Viridiplantae > Streptophyta > Magnoliopsida > Brassicales > Brassicaceae > Moricandia > Moricandia moricandioides. Next base: position 65,815 of record CAJHQQ010001788.1, read on the forward strand.
TATAATACAGATTCATATATAATAAACTAAACTGAAAGTAATATGATTTTAAATATATAGACAGGAATATTTCATATGGGGAAGATTATAAAAATTGACTATTTTGGTCGACTATAGTAAATGATTCATTAGTGAAGCCCTTAAATTTTATTATTATAAAAATAAATGACATACTTATTTAAAATCATGTTTTTCTAAGAGGTGGTTCAAATAAAAGTCAAATATGAAATGAGTCATAAAATAAGATAGATTATAGTGAAAATTGACTGTTTTAAAACTAAGCTTTTGACTTGTATAAGTGTACACATGTTTGTATGTTGGTCTAGAAGATAGCTGGATAAAACATTCCTATTGGTCTCCAGCAGATGTATTTTGTATAAAACCACCTCTTCTAGTATCTATATCTGCTTTATACAGAATATGTTTGTTCGTTAATTCATATTATTAGTCTCACAATCAATGAAAAGTCATACTTTTGGCATGATTTGTTCTTTACTTGACAGCCTAAAAGAAAAGAATTCTTCTAATGTTATGACTTCAATGATCAACTGCAATAAGAGACTAGACAATTGAAAAATAGAAATACTTTAGGATTATTATCGCAAACATAAAGACAAAAGGATCCCTAGTCTTTGTTGAAAACAATAAAAACATGTTTTTATTTTCTAAACCGCACTAGTTGAAGAGGAAATGTTCCATCAAGCAGCCCCCACATGGTGGTGATGGTGGTGGTGGACCTGGTGGTGATGATGGTGATGATGCTTGTGGCTACAATATGCTTTCGCATAACTCCTGCAACAACTTTTACCGATGTGACGCTTGTCTTTTACCTTACATTTAGATCCACAAGCCTCTTGAGTCTTCACTTTCATGTCAGATAACACCAGCTTAGTAGGACTTGTGCAACAACTTTGGGTAGAAAGCTTCACCATCTCTCGCTCTTTCCTACCACTCTCCACCACATTTACCACACTAGAGAACCCTTCTTGCTTCAAACCCGTTCCACAGCAAGGGGGTTTGCTAACATGCTTCTCATTACAGGTTTGTGTTACTTCTTTGCCACAACAATCAGACTTGCATTGTCCTTTGCCCTTCTCAATAACAAATGCCTCTCTCACTTCTCCACAACAAACCAACTTGATATCAGTCTCCAGACAATCCTTCTGGTGGCAGATTTGTCCCACTTCCTCCTTGTTTCCACAACATCCTGAGGATAAATCAGAACCGTCTGTCTCTTCCTCACATGCCAGAGTTATTTCTCCGGTTTGCTTTTCATCACCACAACAAACAGATTTGCACTGTACTTCACTCTTAAGCTCAAGTTTCTCTTTCACTGCTTCCCCTTCAATGTCTAGACTTGTCTTCTCATGGCAGCTATGCTTCACTGTGGTCTTGTTCTCGCAGCTATCCAACCAGCAATCAAGACTGCCTGTCTCTTCCTCAGAAGCCAGAGTTATCTCCTCGGTTTGTTTCACTGTCTCCTTAATCAGCACATCCTTCTCCACATAAGATGATTCCTTAGCCTTCTCTTTAGTTCCGCAACATCTTGATTTGCAGGTTTCACCAGCCTTTTTCTGCAGACCTTTCTCCAAATCAATTGACCCTTGGCCAAGACTCTGCATCTCAACATTTTTCTCTTCACAACAGCTCTTTGCAACTATCTCCTTCAGCTTCTCTTTATCCTTACCACAACATCCTGAACCACCTTTCAGTTTCAGGTCATTGTGGACATGAGTAGACTTATTGCATGAGCTCGATGAAGCCATATCACCATCTGGTTTCTTAGTCTTCTCACCGCAACAGCTATCTTTCACAAGCACCTTTACATTGTCTTGCTTCTTATCACCACAGCAACCACCAGAGTGACCATGTTTAGAACTGGACTTACTACTTGGTTTCATTATCTTCACCTTCTCTTGAGTTTTCTTATCACCACAACATCCTGAGTTGCATTGACTCTTTGATAACAAGCCTGCTTCTAAGTCCAGCTCTTCATCCGCCTCTCCTTCAAGTTTCTTACCATTCAACACAGAAGACCTGTAACACTTCTTGTTCTTGCCTTTGTCCTTCTCTCGCAACAACAACATACTGTTGAGAATCACCAGCAGACACGTCCCTACATCAACTAGCACCGCAGCCCAAATCAGAGGATGACCACAAATTGCCAAAATAAGTATTCCTACTTTGAAAATGATGGATATGAACACGTTTTGAACAACTTTGCGTTGAGCTCTTCTAGCTATCTTTATCGCTTGTGGTATCCTTCTGATGTCATTTGACATGAGAATGATATGACCAGTCTGTGTTGCAAGTGCAGAGCCAGAGATCCCCATGGAGATACCAATATCAGCTGTAGCTAAAGCTGGTGCGTCATTCACACCATCTCCTATCATTGCAGTTGGTCCTTCTTTCTTGAACTCTTGTATGATTCTGGATTTGTCTTCTGGAAGTAGTTCTCCATGTACAACATCCAGAGCATTACCTAGCTGTTTCACAAAAAAACAAAAAGACATTTCAAGATTTATATAATCATGTAAAAAGAGAGTTAGTCTGTCTCACCTGTTCTTGAGCATGCATTGCTGCATCTTGATTATCTCCAGTTAGCATAGCTGTTTTGATTCCAAGATCTTTCAGTTCCTTCATTGCTTGAACAACACCTGATCTACAAGCATCAGAGAGATTGAAAACTCCAGCTAGTCTTTCACCTACATAGATGTATCCAACAGTCTTTCCTCCTTTGGTATCAACTTCAATCTCTGGAACTGTCAAGAAGCAACACTCAAGTGAATCAGACTCAACAAAACCACAAGACATTCTATTCATTGTTACTACCTGTTGAACACTTAGCTCGAGAAGCAATCCTTTTGTTCCCAATGTAGATATGGTTCCCATCAATCTTCCCATAGATTCCTTCACCTGGAAAGTTCTGGTAATCCTCAACTTCTTCAGTCCTAGGCTCAACATCAACAGATTTTGCATAGTCCACAATGGTTGCTGCCATTGGATGACTTGACTTGCTTTCAACACTTGATACCCTGAAACATTTTACACAAGATATTCTCAGTCATGAGTTTTGACCAACCTTGTTTTTTTGGACAGATCATAAGCTTGTTTTATTACCAGTAAAGCAAGGTGCGTAGGCTTATGTCTCTATGGAGTGACCTGAACTCTACGACAATGAACTCTCCTCTGGTAATAGTCCCGGTTTTGTCGAAGGCAGTGATCTTGATCTTTGAGAGAGTGTCAAGATAATCAGCACTTTTGATCAGAAGCCCTGAAGTTGCTGCTTTAGTAAGTGCACAGAAAGTAGCAACTGGTGTAGAGAGGATAAGACCACATGGACAAGCACTGACTAACACAACTAGTGCTAAGTGGAACCAATGGTTGAGGTTGTGAACTTTCATTATAGCCGGGACAGCCGCAATGCAGCCTGATATAAAGATGATTGCTGAAACAAACAAGAAACACAAACGTCTCAAGTTACACAAATCAAGAACATTAAATAAAAAGTTTTGGATATGTTTTTTCCAAACCTGGTGTATAGTACTTAGAACATTTGTCTATTAGCCTCTGAGATTTGGTTTTACTGCTCTGAGCTTCTTCTACGAGCTTAGCCATCTTGGTAACCACACAATCACTGGCTAAAGCAGTTGTTTTCACACTTATATAACCTGCAAGATCACAGTGGAGAAAAGATCTAAAGAGTGAAAGATAAAATAAAGTTAGCATTTGTGAGAGGGTAATATTACCATTTAGATTGATGGTTCCAGCCCAAACTGTAGAATCTTTCTGTTTAGGCACAGGAAATGCTTCTCCAGTTAAGGTTTTTTCGTCGACTTCACAGTTTCCATCAACCACAGTTCCATCAATTGGTATGGTTTCACCGGCTTTAACTGCTACAATTGTGTTAAGCTTAACCTCATCTACTTCAACTTCTTCACCAGTCTCTGCTATTATTGCCTTCTGTGGAGCTAAGCTCATTAGAGACTGCATTACCGCGTTCGCCTGAGAGATTACAAATGCCATGACAACCTCAGCTTTAGATCATCCTTTCAAGAAAATCAAGAAACCTCACTACTGTTTAGTAACATAATCAGTTAGCAAACCTTGTAGCTAGCTCTTGTTTCGAGCCATTCAGCTATGGTGAATAAGAACACAACTGCTGCAGCCTCCATGTAATCTTGCATTGCAAGTGTTGCAGCCACTGTTTAATATAAGAAGGTTGACTGTTAGTCTATATTACATTAAAGAAAAGAACAAACAAAATCAAGATTCCACAATAGAATTTATATGCATTCACAAAGTTGGTTTAATACTGTATGGTTATACTTTGGGTTTCCCATAACTTTTGAGATACCCATAATTAAACACTAATATATATATATATATATATATTTTTTTGAAAACTTTGTGTTGAGATATCTCTATTGGGGTGCTGTAAGTCCACTTTAATATCAGTTTGAAGTTCTGAATTAATTTTCTTCAGAATAGATTTATTCTTTCAATTATTTGTTGCCTTTTTGTTTTTCCTTGTGACAAGTTCAAACTTAAAAAGTACTTTTTCCATTTTTAGTCGTAGAAGATAAGCCAATAAAAAACAGTTATACATTTTTCCTTCTATGGCAATTGCAACTTTTATCAAATAAATTAAGAACTTAAAAAAATGAATAAGTAACAGTTTTAACAGATCAACAATCAAACGTATCATCTAATTTTTAAAATAATATAGCAGAATGATTTTTTTTAATATATATAAATATATATATATATATATATAATGTTCAACTAAATTTAAAGAACCAGAACAACTCAAAGATTGTTTTATAAAGCAAAGAAAATCGATCATGAAACAACCATGTATTGTGCATGGCTTCCGGATATCACACAAAACACCGGCTTGAAAAGTGTGAAATAAACTTTTGTTAAAAAACATAACATTTCTCCACTAGCCTCGATCCTTTTTGATTCATTTTTTGTATTGAGTTGTGTACATAAAATAATATTCTTAAACTACATGTTTTTCTGTAAATCTTTTGGTTTCCCTATAAAATGTTTCCAATGTAATTGCCTATTTTGGGTTGCGTTTACACTCTGTCAAATATGTTCAGAACCATAAAACCTATTCTTTTTTTTTGTAACCAACATAAAACCTATTCTTAGATTTTTTTAATATCTAAGAAAATGTTTTATGCGTAAAATGTAAGGTTTTCTTTAATGTAAAAATACTAACGTATATAGCATATGTTACTTAATTACTCAAATAACTGCGAATCGTACATAATGAACGAAAATGTATATTTTTGTAAAGAAAAATGAGAAAGGCGTATTTTTTTCCCTATTTTCAAGACGCCTTTAATTATTACGTTATATAATTTTTTCCCTACCACACCAACTTCCGAGTTTATCACATGTTCACTTTACCTATATCCAAAGAACATTTTAATAATTTCTATAACATATTTCTCAAATTTTATTTTACATACAACTAAAATATAAAGTAGTTTTTTCTAGTTCCTTAACTTATAACTTTAATAATTATACAACAGAAATATCAAAATACTACAAAATTACCGTAGTAGTGTTCTATAAAGTAATTGATGTCATATGTAGTTTTTTAAAAATATTAAGAGAAAAAATAACGGAAAAGGTTTCGTGGAGTGCTAGGTTTGCAGGAAAGCAATTGATATAATTTTCAATAAAAAGATTAAATTTAGAGAAAAAAGACTAGCAAGTTTTAAGAAAACTATATAATATCCTGCATATATACGCGGATATCTATATATATATAAATGTGTGGATTTATTATATATCATGTATATCAATATAGTAATATATGGCTGCACAACTTAGCTTAAGTATATCTTGTCGTAAGAAATTATTATTATCTTTTTTTTGAAATTATTTTTCAATAGGTCTCTACTATCAATAGAACTTAGTTTTACTGAGACCACGATTTGATAAGTTTTTTTCTTTTTAACCAGTCCTGCTATAGTATGATCATATTGATTATGGGGAACCATTATTAAACTAACAAATCACTATCTCAAAACCAATGATGGTTACACATTCAATCTTGACTCCTGACGTTAAAAATAATTTATATAACAAAATGAAAAGTAGTATTACCAGTTATAATGATGAGGATGTTGATGTCGACCCTGCACCCTTTTATAGAAGCATAGGCTTTGGCAAGAATCGGATAAATACCGGCGGCTACGGCGGCGACGGCGAGCCATCGAAGAGGCGGGTATACAAACTTCAACAAGGAGAGGAGGAGGAGTATGCCGGAAACCACCGCGAAGGGGCTTGGCCATTTATTCTTGAAGCTCGTCTTCCCGTCGACTTTCACGTTGGCTTCTAACCTAGCTTGGTTCAGTGCCTTAACTGCACAACAAGATTGTTTGGAACTAAATCATTAAACAACTAATATATGTAGGAAATATTGTTTACAAAATAGTACTTTTCGTAAGTGAAATAAATTATTATTTAATTCTAATATATATGGAATATGTTTTCTGTCACACAAAAATAATAAAATATAGTTACGTAACGAGTATGATCCACTAACAATAAAATATTCTGATGAAAAGATTTGGTATATATCTCGACAGGCTTTTTCTGAAACAAAAATTTCCGCATATGTTTTTGGAAAATCAAATCCATTTATGATGTCAGTTAGATATATGAATATCGCTTATAATTTACACGATACATGTGGTATGTGTGAGTGAATTATACTATATGATATGCACATAAAAGCAACGCTCAAAATTGTATAGAAAGCTGCAATTTTCAGTTTATTTTTTAAAGATAAAAACCGTTTTTTTAATAGGAGATATTTATTAGTCGAAAATATATAAAAAATTAGATCATAAGTTAAGGACCCCAAATAAAAAACCGGGTTAATCATGCTTTTAATTATGCTTAAACGTAAAAATGGAACTAAATTCTTTTAAACATAAAGCATTTAAAATTTAAATTGGTAAAATCTAAACTATTAATCTAACCCTTAGGAGCAGCGTTTTTTTTTTGTTTATTCAGAGTAATGGCTATTCTTTTTAATAATTTCTAACAATTTTCTTGTAGATTTAGTTTCTTTTAAAAAACTTGAAGGGTTATTTGTTTATTTGTAGGTTACATATAGGATATATATAGTTCTTTTAAAACTTACGTAAGTTATGTATATTTTATAAAAAGGAGATGTGTTATTATAAAATATAATAACTGATTAAAAATAATTAACAGATATACATGCAAATTATTTAGTGAGATACTGATTGATAGTCAATATTTGCAAATAACCCCAAATAATCGGGCGTCTAGTTCTTTTCACTAGATTTGGTAAAAACATCCAAAAACGAATTACCTAGTTTCTAGGATAATCAGTTCATCTAAAATCTTGAAAAAAAACAAAATAAATCTTGAACAGGTAAACTCTTAATAAATGTTTTGGAAAGGCAAATTAAGCTTTTGCGATAGAATTGTCGATACACACAAGAAAGTTAAATTTAAAGTGGCGTTTGCGTATCAACCCACCCACGCCAAACCAACTTTAAAAACAGATGACAAAGTGATTTTTTTTTGTGTGAAGTGATTGTTTTATGCTTTTGCAAAATAAAATAATTTAAGAGCAAAATAAAATGATTATTCTTATGCTTTACCAATTTGGGAGGGAGAGATGAGGAGGCTGTCGTGGACAACGATCACCGTTCTGGTCGGAACGATAACAGAATATTCTTTAATGCCATCGAGAGACTTGAGAATGTTCACGATCAGAGGAACCTCTGATGGACAACAGATTCCCAAAACATCGAAGTAACTCTTCTGCCACTTCGTCTTTGCCTTTTTGTTTTCTTCTTTGTTCTTGTCCTCGTTTTGTAACGCCATTTCTGTTTCACAATTATTTATGCTTTTTAGAACGATTTTTATTATAAAAAAAGAACAAAACATATCGCAAAAAAAGAGATTATGTATGGGTTTATGACTACTTTTCACTCTTTTTAGAAGGAAAAAGAAAAAGAGAAGCGAGCTTGCATAATTGCGTCTAACGTGTTGGTTAAAGTGTTATTTCAATATCAATATTGTTATTTCTCTTTAAAACTGTTTACTTTATAAAAAAAGGTGGAAGATGAAAGTAGAGATCAAGGGAAAAAAATTGAAACTCTCATATTCGGATTATGAAAAATATTCCATTAAGAGGATGAATCAAGACGAATCAGATTTCACTTTGTCATGAAAACGATGTGATGAATGAAGAATGAGAAATTAAGAATATTACCGGAGAAGGGAGCAGAGCTAGTAGCAAAGAGAGAAGAGCCGAAGGAGAAGATCAAGAGATAGAATGAGAGAGGGTATTAGAACGTAGTAGTTGTTTATATATAGGTAGGTATAGTAAGAATGTTAGATGGAATCTGATTGGTTGATGATTTTCTTTTATTTTTTTTTATTATGAAATTTCGTATTATTAAAAAATCTCTTTATACTGTACTTTTTATGAATATATTTGACCAACAAAAAATAAATTTAGTTACGATTTGATGATCTATAATGGGATCCTTTACTTGTTTTTAGGTAGTTCTAACGGTAAATAATTTTTTTTTTGTTTTCCTGAATTATCGACAAACTTCAAAAATACCTCAGGAAAAAATATTTTTTACAGAATATTTTAAAGGTTTAAAAAATCGGTACTACATGATTTAAGAATCATTACTCAATATTTAATATCCTGTTCTTTTTTGATAAAATTAAAATACTGTTGTTATACCCATAATATTAATGGGATTTTTTATCTTTTCACAAATGGACATGGTATTTATAATTTTTTTACCATGTAAATTTCGTAAGCTGTTTTTAGTTTTTGTTCCCCATGTATTCCGTCCTAATTGATAGGTTAATTCATGTTTTCAATATAGGTTCGTTATGTTTTTAATAATTTTAAGCATTGACAATTATATTTTTATTTCTAAATCGTTTAAGAAACTTCGTAAAACTAATATTGAAGGCTCATTCAACAGTAAACAAAACTTCTTAAAATTTGAACGGGCAACATTTTGATATTTTAATAGTTTAAACCTAACATTCTTAATCACTAATCACTTTAAATCTGTGCATATCACTTTGTTTTGTAATGTCCAATACTGTTAAGGGAGGCGATTGATTAGAATGTTTTCGAAACAACTTATAAGATTCGTATCCGTGTTATTCACAAAATAAATTAGTGCATATAAAAATTTAAAAGAAATTCAAAAGAAATCTAAAAAGATCTGAAAATAATTAATTCAAGATTTAAAATAATAGTTTTTTTAAATATAAAAAATATTTCTGGATTTCAAAAAAAAAATCAAAAGAAAATAAAAAAAGATCTGAAAATTTTGAAAGAGTTTGAATTGAATATTTTTTTCTTAAAAATACAAAATTTACTTTCTTTTTATTATTTATTTAAATATTCATTTATAAATTTATATAGTAAGAGTATAGTTGTTATTTACCTTTTTAATAAAATTTCTTTTGATATTTTTTTCTTATGTGTTTTTAGTCAAAAAAAATTAATATCCGCATCAGAGAATTGCCTGAAAGAAAAGTATTAAGGGGCTGGTGTAACCGCAACAGTTGCGTTTGCGACTGCGGATGTTTGCGGATGCGGGCGGTTGCGGTTTTATGCGTTATTAAGAGATGCGGATCCCGCAGTTAAAAATTATTGCGTTTGCAAGATATTTATGATTGGTTAACTACTATAACATCAGTAGTTAGATAATAAATTAATAATATTTATATTTCATATAATTATAATAATATTAAAAATTATATTATTATAATAAATATAAAAATTCTATTTTAAAATTATACTATTAAATTATTTTAAAATTATATAAATATTTTTCTTCAAAGTTTTATAATATAAATTACAATATAATGTATATATTTTGGCATTTTATTATTTAATTTAAAATTTTAATTGATTATTTTTATTTTTTTATTATATAGTTTTCTGGAAAAAAAATATTTACCCTCCCGCAACCGCCCGCAACCGCAAACGCTAGCTGGAACCAGCTTTTAAATTTTAAAGGTTTGAAGCGATTTGAAACGATTTATTACGTTTTCTATGATTGTTACAAAACGCCAACAACCGCTACCAACCGCAAAAGCTGCGTTTGCGGGTGGTAGCGAGAAAACCAGTCAACCCCGTAAGAATATAAAACATTATAAGTTTGAAAACAGAAAGAGGATAAAACAAAGACGTCACTAATTTTAGCATACTGTTATATAGAATATATATACCTAAGAATTGGAATGATTATCATAATAATAAGTGAGCTAAAGAATTGATCAGCTCATCTTGTGAGTGATTAAACTTTTAGTGGAAAACATCAAAAGTGGAATGTCACAAAATGGAATCCATGTGTGATTCCTCATCTCATTGCTTTCTTTATTTTGTTTTTAATACAACTGTTTTTCTTTGCAAAATGTTTTTAGTGCAATTTTCTTTAGTTTATTTCTAAAATTCTAATTAAGTACACATTTCTTTAACGTAACGCACCAACTGTGTCTTTTCGTAGTTCACATATTTTTCTTATAAAATTCACATGTTTGCATAATATAGCTTATGCTTGACCTTAATAAGAATAACCAGACAGATTAAAAGGTGTATACAGACTGCTAACCCCGAAAATGAACTAAGAAAATGATACAAAGTTTATATGATATCACTGATGATGTATGTAAAACATCAAACTATAAGACATCAATTGAAGCGAATCCACGCTCTTGAGAAAGCATCATACAAAGCATCTATTTTTCACTCTAAAATTTTTTTTAGAGAAAATTTTCTCAAAGTCCACTTAACTTTTTATTCCAAAATGAAGTAAAAACTGATTTAAAAAATATATATTCATTATTATATTTTCTACTCAATATTCAAATTTTCCTCTAAAATAAAATATATTTTTTTATAGAACCGCGTTCGCCCTAATCATAAATTCTTTCTACAAAATTATCAAAGCTCTGTTTCAGGTTTTGTTTTCCAATGTCGGTGGAGCGGTGGCTCGCTCTACACCGCATACACGACCACCCCGGGATGGGTTTAGCCGCCTCAACCGACCTTTTTCGAAGCTACAACCATCATATGTTGTTGAGACACCAACTCTTCAACTTGTATTCACGGGAATTGAACACCCACTGGATTTTACAGATCTACATTACTGATTCTCCTATGGTTTGATCTTTACAGCGCTTCCTCCTCCGCAGCCAATATGAGTATGAAGCCCAGTTCTGCTATCTCTCCATCTCTTTGTCTCTGACCTTCCCAACACCTTCATCGATCCTATCCTCCAAGGTAATGAACGGTTTAGCGTTGTATGTTCTCCCGGCCCGCTCTATGAGTTAACCGACATAAATTGACTCTCCCACTCTCACCGTTCACTGCCACTTTTTCTCTCTGTCGCCGGTTCTATTGTGCAAGAGTGTGGACTTGCCAGATTTGCTTCTTACTACACCACTGATGTGTCTCCATCACACTAGACCGTCTCAAGCATCGATAGTTCTTCACAAAGTCGACTATGTGGCCCTCTCACCCCTTTCCTCTTTTCCGGAACTATTGTGCAAGAGTGTGGACTCGCTAGATCTGTTTGCTACTGTGTCACCGCTGCGTCTCCATCACATTGCATCGTCTCAAACATCGACGGTTCTCAGAATTCTTGCTCACGCCGCACCCCTGCTCATCGAGTCTCCACTGGCGTGTTGAGACCTTGGCTCGTCAGAACTAGGATTTTACCATATGCAGAAGAGTTCGACGAGTTGTCGGCTATTACACTTGATTTCGACACCGCCTCCATCTCGATTCAGACTCGTATCTCTGTCACCCATTGCTATGTTCAACTGGAAATCTCTTTCCCAACTAGGCGGGCAAGGCCTCTCCGCATCTCACTGCAACGTCACCTAAGCTTAGCACCCCCCTACTCTGTCGATTGCTATCCTTTAGAGGCTGTACTAACAACGACTCTGTGTAATCCTACTCCGGCAGCCTCTCCGTACCTCACCACAACGTTGGGGAGATTCAAGCATATTCAGAGACGATTTTCAACTCTCTCAAAACTCATTGGATGGGTTCTTCTTCAGCGTCAACTACGACTTCTATGTGTTCTTTCGAACACGAACTCTAGGACTACAAGTGAAAATTTTCTACGGATTTCTTCTCTCATTAGCCACCTCTCTCTTTCGTTATGCGACGTTAGTCCCGTCGAATATCTCTCCGGTTGTAATCGACTTAGCCCATCAAGCTTTTAACTTAATATAAGCACTTGTTGTTAAAAAAAGAGAGACGATTTTCTATTTATCTCTCTTTTTAGCTTTCTCTTTTAATTTATAAAAAATACTTCTTATATTAATGTTTTAAAATACAGTTTTTAAATTAATAATTGTGTTATTACAAATCATGAGATATATTATAAGGGTGACTATACAACTGACATTCTTATTTTATATAGATTATGTTTGACTACATCCCATGAATCACCTAGTAAAAATCCATGTCTAGTAATTCTATTTGTACCATGCTACAAATTTCTTGTAAACTTTCTTTTTTAATTTGCATACTTAAATGTTACGTCATTTTTATATCGACTTTGTTCTCCTCCAATTTTTTGCTCACAAGAAAGGATGTATTGAAACATGGGGGATTTGCTAAAAACAACCTAAAATTTCAATCTAAACCTAAAAGTGTACCCCAATTTCAATCAAATGCAAAACCAACCTACAAGGGTGATAAAAGTACTATTTAACCCTTATGACCAAACAAAAAACAGAAGTGTATTTTACGTTTCTATCCTTTGTTAGTCTACACGTAACAGAAAGAAGTCTACATAAATGTAGACCTCATACGAAGTCTATTCACTCGGTAGACTTGTTATGTAGTCTACACCATAATTTTATCTAATAATTTAATTTTAAAAATCTATAAAAATAATTGTTGTAATATTTTTAACTAATCATTAATATAATGGATAATATGATGTAAAAAAAATAAAATTTTATATAATTAAACACTTTTAAGGAACATTTAGGGTTTGAGATTTTTGGTTAAGGGGTTCGTAGACATATTATAAAGTCTACATATATGTAGACTTTCTAAGTAGTCTACTCACAGTTTAACCTAACCGGATTTAACCAATATAATTTGATGATCAAATAAAACATTTACGGTTTGAGATTTGTGGCTAAGGGGTTCGTAGACATATTATAAAGTCTACATAGACGTAGACCGTTTTTTCAGTCTACACACAGTTTAACCTAACCGGATTTAACCAATATAATTTGATGATCAAATAAAACATTTACGGTTTGAGATTTGTGGTTAAGGGGTTCGTAGACATATTATAAAGTTTACATACATGTAGACCTTTGTTTTAGTCTACACACAATTTAACCTAACCGGATTTAACCAATATTTAGGGTATAGTAGATTTACAGTAAAGTTTACTTATATGTAGACGTCTATTTCAGTCTACGTTAATTTGTGTTTACCAAAATAAATTATTTTAAAATTAAAATTAACTAAACGGGAAGTGAAAATGAATTTTGGAGCCTATTTTTCCATATTGGCGCCAATATTTAGGGTATAGTAGACTTACAGTAAAGTCTACTTATATGTAGACGTCTATTTCAGTCTACAGTAACCAATTTAACCTAACCGAAAAAATTACACAGTATATAAATACTTTTTTAGGGTTTTCTGGTAAAAAGAATCCTAATCATGCCGTTTAGATCTGAGGCGGTTTAGGGGGGGATTTCCGGTGAGATTTCCGGCGAACCCTCTCGGAATCACCATTCACCACCACGACTATCACCACTATCCTCTCCCATCCTTCAGCCATCTCCACCTTGTCTCCTCCTCATCTCATCCTCGTCACCACCACTACTCTCCGCCTCGTCTCCTCCTCATCTCCACCATTACTTTCCGCCTTGTCTCCTCCTCATCTCCTCCTCGTCATCACCATTACTCTCCTCCTTGTCTCTCTCTCTCTTTATATGTGTTTATAAAGAGTCTCTGCATCTCTTATTGTTTTGATTAAAGTGTTCAATTTTCGTTCTAGGGTTTGTATATGCTCAATTTATTTGCTGTAAATTGAAATGCATATGTCATTGACGAAAATTGATGAAGTGTTATGAGTTAATACATGTTTGTAGAGTACAAGCATGTGTTGTGTTTTATTGATTTCTCTGGCTTTTTTTGTTGCAGGTTGCTCCCAGAATTTTACTGCAGACTACGGATTTGTAGACTTTTATTGTAGACTACGGATTTGTAGACTGTCTTATAGGTCTACATTAATTTAGACTGAATATACAGTCTACATAGAAAAATTTATTAAAAATCTACATACAAAGGTATTGGAGAGCACAGAGTATAAGTGTAACAGTTGTTTTAATTACACTCTAATGATCATCTCTTGTTCTTGCTTCAGGGAGTATATGTTCCTTGTTTACCACGTAACAACAAACAAAAACGTGTAGACTTGTTCTACTCTAGCTGGTGCATTGGACCAGGTAAAAATCACTTTGTAATTATTCAAACATTGAAATAACATAGCTTAATGATGTTATATATCATTTATGTAGTGGAGTCAAGAAGAGACGATGGAGTAACAAGTGCATGTGAAGTGATTTTGTTTCACCATGAAGACATGGGGATACCAAGGGAGATTGCAAAGCTTGGAGTGAGACGAGGAATGTGGGGAGCAGTGAAGAAGATGGAACTTCAATTTTGTTTGAAACTTTAATTTTGTTTGAAACAATTTTGTTTAAGAGACCCAAAATTGGGTTGTGGGATAATCATGCTCTTATGAAAGTTTTTTATTGTCCATAGCAATAAGACAACTCATAAGTTCGACACATAACACTAACACATCTAGAGTTTTTCACCACCCATTCTCTGTATACAACGAGTAATTGAGCCATCTTCTGCAAAAAAAAAATACGGTTTACATAATTAGCAAACATTAGAACTCAAAGTAATAGAAAAATTAAGACCAACGATTTTAACAAAAGTTCATCAAATAAGACAACATCCAAAGCGACAATACAGTTGATAAGTTAAAGACATAAGACATAAGACAACATCCAAAGCAATAAGACACCATCCTAAGCAATAATACAATTGATCAATTCAACACATAAGAGATAATACATAAGACAAACATCCAAAGCAGTAAGACAACACTGGTTTAACTTGGACAGTTTGGATGTGACCTGGTTGTTTGCACTGTGACAATTAACGTAGACTTACTAATATGTCTACAAATGTTTCCTAGTAATATAGTAAAATCAAAAGTATTATACTTTCATAATTACAACAGTTTTTCTATCCAAAATCACTCAAACCCATTAGGATTAACTATTACACACTTTCAAACGAAAAATTGTGAAAACATTTAATGCATAGTACACAAATTAACTTTTAAATGTAAATTTCGAAATAGACTTCATGTTCAGTCTACAACGCTGTAGACTTTCTTTTCAGTTTACATCCGTAGACGGTCAGATAGGTCTACTGTTTGGTTTAGTTTTTGCAATTGACTATTTTACGGGTTACTTTTATAGTTGAAAAAAAAGTTGTGATTTTATTTAAGCAGACTTCGTTTCAGTCTACAACTTCAAAAAGGTTAGTTTTCGCTATTGACCAGAATTTTTCGAGGATTTGACTTTCAGAGGTAGACTAAATATACAGTCTACATATTTTAATTTTTTTGAATGAGGTTAGTTTTGCAATTGACTATGTTTGACTTTTTAGGGGGTAGACTGAAATGAACGTCTACAGATTTGTAGACTTCGAAAGAAGTCTACTCTCAAATCCGACGAGTCAGTTTTGCATTTGACCAAAATAAAAAAATAGACTTCACGGGTAGTCTACATTTTTTTTTTCGGGAAGAGCAGACTGCATATGAAGTCTACGTATTAAAAAAAATAAATATATTTTTAAAAAGTTTTAGTCAAACACAAAACTAACATTTTCAACGCAGTCAAAATTTTGGTCAAATGCAAAACTGACCTCTTTGTAGACTTATGTTGAAGTCTACGGTTCGTAGACTTATGTTGAAGTCTACATATGAAAAGTCAAAAGTTCATTCAAATGCAAAACTAACCTCTTTTGCGTAGTCGTCTTTGTAGGTCTACGTACTTTTTCGTTTTTTGTTGTCAAAGGTTAAGATGTAGACTGTCGGGGAAGCTACATTACAAAAAAAAATCTGTTTAGTCAATTGCAAAACTGACATGTGCGTTGACAAGTAGACTGCATTGTATGTCTTGCAAAACTGACATGTGCGTTGACAAGTAGACTGCATTGTATGTCTACATAAGGGCGTAGACATATAAAACAGTCTACTATCGCGACACAGATCTGAGAAACGACTTAAACCATGAAAATAGTTACCTTTTTGCAGTGTGAAACTCGTTTCCAGCCTTTTCAACCGTCCAAACTCCAATATTGACCAAAATGAAACATTTTTGACGATTCACAAGTGAAAAAAACGAAATTATGAAGTTTATGATTATGAAAAGAGAGATTTTTAGATGGAAATGTAGAGAAAATGAGAGGAAATGAAGATTTGCTTGTTTAGAATGAGAAAAAAGTGGTTGAAAATTCAATTCTAAA